>JACXGJ010006033.1:0-36233 GCA_016801105.1 Esox niger | reverse complement strand
GGGGGGGGGGGGGGGGGGGGGGGGGGGGGGGGGGGGGGGGGGGGGGGGGGGGGGGGGGGGTAGGGGAACACCTCGTGCTGACAGGCAGGTTCACTATGGCCCCGCTCGGCGGCGGCTTAAACACAACAGTCCTGGGATCCCCTCAGAGCGGAGCTGAGGGACTTCACATGGTTAAGATGCCGGAGAGGGGCTGGGGGGTTCAGGGGGTTGGTGCCGAGGGAAAGGCTGAGGGAGCGGCGGGTGTAAAATATTGCTGGTAGTGTTTTAGGAGAAATCGGGGTCCTCTCTGAGGTACATCTTTGTCAGCATCATCCAAATCCTAACAGAGTAGGGAAAGAAATGACATAAGATTATTGAATTAGGAGTTTGATGCCAACACTGAAACCTTATCATTACCAACATGATAAATTCAAATTAAACTGTAATCCAGGAATTCTGATCATTCAATACAGAATGAAGGAAAGACAATCCATGTCAAAATCTACATAGAGACAGGACTGCCATTGAATAGAAGCTTAAGTATGGCCTTATTCACACATACACATACACATACACATACACATACACATACACATACACATACACATATATTTTCCATCTACAGTACTGTGGCTACAATATACACCCAGCAGCCATAACATTATGACAGGTGAAGTGAATAATCTCGTTATCATGGCACCTGTCAGTGGGTCGGATATATTAAGCAGTAAGTAAGCATTCTGTCCTCAAAGTCGATGTGTTAGAAGCAGGACAAATGGGCAAACGTAAGGACCTGAGCGACTCTGACAAGGGCCAAATTGTGATGGCTAGACGACTGGGTGAGAGAATCACCAAAACTGCAGCCCTTGTGGGGTGTTCCCAGTCTGCAGTGGTCAGTACCTATCAAAAGTGGTCCAAGGAAGGAAAAGCCCTGAACTAGCGACAGGGTCATGGGTGGTCAACGAGGAGCAAAGGCTGGCCCGTGTGGTCGGATCCAACAGACAAGCTACGATAGCTCAAATTAGTGAAGAAAATAACGCTCTTACTGATAGAAAGGTGTCAGAAAACACAGTGCACCCCAGTTTGTTGTGTGGGGCAGTGTCGCCACACACCATTCAGGATGCTCATACTGACCCGTGTCCACAGCCGAAAGCGCCTACAATGGGCACGTGAACATCAGAACTGGACCACAAAGCAATGGAAGAATGTGGCCTGAATGGTCTGTGGTCTGAAGTCTTACGTTGTCTTTCACATCAAGTGGATGGCCAGGTGCGTGTCCATCGCTTACCTGGTGAACACAGGTCATCAGGATGCACCATGAGAAGGCAAGTCAAGAGGCAGTGAGATTCATGTGAATGAAAACGTTACTGCTTTGGTATAGTAGTACGCACACTCTCCATTCATGAATATGGACAATGCTAATAATGCTAATTATGGACTGGGACAGAGCTGAATAATGGATTGCTAAAATAAATGTCTGGTCAGGGAAGTGACCAGGGGCCCAATGGCCATCCTAACAGCCCTCAAGTTTCCCTTTCCTTATTCTCCCGGTGTTGTTGAAGTGCTGCTTGGCAAACGCTAGATGGCATGTAATATGCTTTTCACTCAGGACCGGCATCCGTCTAGACTTGAACCCCACTGAACATCTTTGGGAGAGCGGAAGATGGCAGTTCACCGACACGCCCTCTCCACTCTGACAGAGCTTAAGATGATGTACAAGAAGAATGGGAGCTGCAGCTTCAGGTCTACACACGAACTCTACTGAACATCTGCCCGGGCAGCTGAAGTTTAAAGTTCACCGAGGGTCCCAATTTGACATGACAACGCTTGAGAGGATAAACAAGGAAGAGTGCGAGATGCTCCCAAATCCAGGGGTGCGAAGCTGAATGATGCATACCAACGAAGACTCAAAGCTCCATGTTCATCGCTGCCATAGGCGCTTCTACAAAGTATGGGATAAGGGGTCTGAATACTTAAGTGCATTCATTATTTCTGAGAAATTTGCACAAATATTGAAACATCTGTTGATGCTATATAACCCTGGGTTGTTGTGAGCAGATTAATGAGAAACATCTATATATATATATTTATAACACAACAAAATATGGAGAAATCTAAAATTACAAAAAACTTTCCAAAGCCACTGTTAACCGTAAGAGAAACCAAAGTATGGCACTGGCCAAGCACAACATCTAAAAATGGGAAAAGTGTGCACAGTTAATAGACAGTTTCATTTACAGGAAACTGTTTCTCGCATGAAGCTGTTTCAAGCCATCAAGTTGACAATCACAACAGCTCAATGCACATGCTAATGATACACAACTAGAATGAATCCCCCTGATTTATCCCATGACCCAAGAATATGATACATTGGCTTTGCTGATTCTAATAGAGTGACACAGCAGTATCAATGTTAAAAAAAAAAAGGGGAAAAGCCCCTTAACTGAAAATGCAGATAGGAGATGGAGACCCTAGTGTGATCTGGACAGTATATGTGATGATCGAACATGGTGCCCAACATACTAACGCTTAACCTTTATATAGGCCAGCTAATCATAATGCAGGATAATCAGCTTCGTGGTGAGGTAAAGTAGAGCACATTCTTGCCATCACCACCACTTCGGACAACACGTTACCATACGTAACTTCCATGCAATGTGCATGCACAATTATATAGATCATTCATCCAACATCTGTGGGCTGGATAAAGACAACATCTAGGCCTAGCTGGTGATTCTCTCGGCAACAAGCCCAGTCCAGGCTAGAGCGTGTAAAACACAAATCCTACATTATCTTGACAGTCTACAGCCGAAGGACATGTAATCTACATGTCCGCATCTATTCTTAGAACAATAAATACTAGCCTATATGATTAATTACATTATGGAATATGTCAGAAGAGAAAGTGTTAATGGGTTCACATGTTGCTACTGTCCACCGCCATGCCTCAATGCCAAGCTGTCATCCAAACCACCCAGCATTGCAATTAACACCGGAGTGGTGCATAATTCTTGCAACGCCTAGTTTTTTCTATGTACGTATACTGGATGTCCACGTTTTTAAAACCATTTGTAAGTTGATTTTATCACACGAGGAAAAAGTTAATAACTTTAAGCCGATTATTAATAAGGGCTGTAAGGTTAGTAATGGGCATGCTGGCTTCCTCACGTTCGCTTACTATAAGCTATTTGGGATGATTTTTTTCTCAACTACTTGGCTAACTAGTTAGTTGCTAGCGAACGTTAGCTCAAGGTACCAATCCAATACGAAATGCACACAGTAGTACATACCTCACGTGTATATAGTTATTTTGTTAATAGACGTAACAGGTAGTTCGCTGGTTCATCAACGAGTTATAAACTCAATATGAAACAAAGGAGGGTTTACAAACACGTTTACGTTATCTTGCAGCTTGGAATCTGTTAGCACGGTCGTTAGCAATACATGCTAACTTACGTTTGTCATTTTTCAACCCTAAACAGTTGACCAGGCAATACATGTCATGAAGATAGGTCATAAAACACAAAAACAAACCTACTTGGTGGTAGACAAATGTGGTGTTTTCGGAGCACAATTGTTTCAGTGTCCTCCTGCAAGGGTGTTTTTGATGGGCTTGGCAACTAGTTATCTACTATAGTTAGCTAGCTAAGCCAGTTACGGTAGTCGAATGCTAACAGGCCTTCACAGATGAGACGATGCCTTTGGCCGACCAAATGGATGAGGATTGGGATTTAGGGTTGGTATTGTTTTTCAGTAGCAACGTTGCCGTTGGAATGTTGCTCTGTTTCTCGTCTGGTTAAACGATACAGTCCATCTCGCGGTATAAATGTTCTCCAAGGTCCATTTCACAAATCGTCAGGCTACATCCATTATATCCACATCCCAACGCCAGCTCCTCGCAGTTGGTTTGTTTACGTTTCTGAATTGTCACTTGTTAGCTAACGTTAGCTCGCTAACCGATTAAGTAGCTAGGGGTAGTAGCTAAATCGCTGGTATTAACGTTAGCATTTATTTGCTTCATTAGATTTAACTAGACGCTAGCTACAGGCAGCTTAGCTGGATGAGGCGATAATTCGATCCACTGATGTTGTAGATTACTTTTCTTTGAAAATAACGTTTTTCTTATTATTTCAAATATTACATATAAAATAATCTAGCTATGTACAAAATGTTTACTTAAACACAAAAAATATGGAGAGCTAGCTAGTACGCTTTGAGAATTCTAGCTAGCTACTTCGATTCAGACTTGACGCAATACGTCCAGACCAACGTAAAGGCGTTTGGGCGGGGTAAACAAAGAGAAAAGTGCCCCACCTGGTGGATGAAACGCAAACGCCTACATCACTCCTTCCCTCAATAGCCCTGGACAATATTGCCAGGCGGCAACTTGTATCCTCCGGGGGGAACTGTTAAAGATTCGCGAAGTCGAGTCACCATTTCTCTGTGACGGATTGCAGGCCGGCTCCATGGGCAGGCCAATGGGCGTGGCACGCCCTCATCACCTCATTGCCCGTCCAAATAAAATATTTTAATGTTGATATAATAGGATTACGATAATAAGAAGCAAGCGGACAGTAAGACAAAGCACTAGAGTGAGTTAAACAACCTCTGTCTCAATAAGTGATTCCTATTAATTTGATTCTGCATGATCGAAAATGTAGCCGAACATACTTCGGCTTCGTGGGGTTTAGTAGAACAGGGTGGGGGCGATGTTTCAATTGCTTACATTCTCGTTTGAGATTAGGTGGCAGTAACGACTGGATGTAGACTGCGTGACTGTTTTTTCTGTAACGGTGCAATAATCTGCAATATCGGTTTATGTTGGGAATAATAATCTATTTATTTATAATTGCAATCCAGAATGCTGATTTGCTCAATACCCCGAAATGCCGTATAGATCTGTTTAACTGGTTACCTACATAGTGTGTCATTCCCGTGGGAGACGGTCTCTTTTGGACAGTTCAGCCTTTAGCCGTGGTAGTTGGCAGCAGATGACCAAACACCCCAAAACGATTCTGCCAAGTTTATAGCGCCATGCCATAGAACAGTGGTCCCCAACCAGGGGTACTAGGACCCCTGGGGGTACTTGTCCTCTCCACAGGGGGTACTTGAAAACCCTCATGACACCATAGGCTTACTAGTGAAATTAACATGAGTGGGTACATCAGGGGTACTCCAAGCAGAGCAAAATTCGGTCGGTGGTACAGTAAGTTGAAAAGGTTGGGAACCACTGCCATAGAAGACTCGAGTGTTTAATTCCTGCCATAGGTGCTTTAACGAAGTTCTTAGTAAAGGGTTCTGAGTACTTATGTGTGGCATTTCTGTTTTTTTTATGCTTATTTTTTGTAATGACCTGTTTTTGCATGGTCGTTGTGGGGTGTATTGTGTAAACGAATGAGGGAAAAACTATTGAATCAATTTCTGAATAATGCGGTGTGTTTGCAGAGCATGGGACGGTGAGCAGCTCCATCTTCATTTATTGAAGTGAAATCTTATAAACAAGTCCTTTTATAATCAAGCGTGAAGCATTGGGAACAAACTGATTCAAAGACAAATTAACTTTTTTCTCTTTAATTATTTAGAATAAATGTATTTCAATCATGTGCTTAGCTTCTCAGAAATATAGAGTTACCTATCACAGCTTTCACTTTATGCTAAATTTGACTGTACATGACCCATCACACTTGACACATCACAAAATAATTTCCATAATATCCATCCCTCAATCAAGTGTGGTCAATGAATACATCTACAATCATTGATGCAAAAAACGTAACTTTTATTTAACTTCACCAGTGATGTCATAACATGGCATTTCCGGGGCTATAGACCTTCCACCTCCATAATGAAAAGAAGAATATGGTGACGAGTTTAGGATCAGGAATCAGGTTTTGTCCCAAAACCATTCCTTAACCACCTTTGATTGGTGGAACACGTCATTTAATTGAGGAACTCAACAATGTGTGTAGCTCCAGCACTGTACGACCCAAGAATGGCTTATGTCCCACCACCCCATCTTCGGATATGGCTGCACGCACATTATGCCTAGGCACATGGACAATTGTTCATTGGCCAATGATATTGCACTGACACTGTCATGTTTTGGTCTGGTAGAAGCCTGCTTTATTAACAAAGATGTGCTTGTGATGGTTCATATCAGCTAAATATCTGTAGTTTTGACCTAGTCCAGTGGGGTATCTGATTTAATTCTCTGCCTTGCTGTCTATCCAGCTCCATTTGAAAGACAAATACTGGTCATAGTATTAAATAATGTCTGTCTGAGATGTTGCCAACATCATAGTATTAGTCATTTAAAAAATGCACTCTGGTTGTATTATCATCTATCTGAAATACCTTTCCAGCTGAAAAGTCCCACCATCCAAAAAAACATGCCAATGTTAGTTAGGACTATTGCGTGTTCAGAAATACTACTTTGTTAAAGTCAAACTGATTGGAATCTTCACATTGAATGTTTGAGTCCTATCAACACCTGCAAGGCATCGTTATGGAAAGCATATTGAGGAGACAACATTGTTTGGGGTAACTATTTATACACCCTTTCCAGAAATAATGAGTTGCGAGCCAACGTAGTGGAAACAATTATCCTTTTTTTAACCAGAGCGTGCCAATATCTAATGTAGTCACATAGAATTTAAACTAGTGGAAAAATACATAGAACTACATATTAAATAGACATTTTGGTGAAATACTTTCACACTATAATCAAATAGCAAGAAGAAAAAAGTGCCCCTCCCATATCAGAGTCACTCCTATGCCCTTGTTTGTACTCAGTCAATGTCAAATGTGTCTAATTTTGAAAAAAAGCTTTGTTGATGATCTGTTGTGTTTTTTGTACTAAGAGTGGTGAAATATTACCAAAAGTCTTGTGTGAATAGTACTGTACCAAAGCAACAGAAAAAACATAATAATGTCCAGCTTTATTTGACTTCATCCATTAAAGAAAGTCTGAAAATAAAACATAATTCTGGAAAATTTCAGAGACATTCAATTCAGAGACAATGACTGTGAGCAGATAGAAGACATCCATTTTAGTCAGGCTGGAGAAGGTTAGATTTGGCTTTGGGGGGAGTGGGGGTAGTTACTTGGGTATGTTGGTAGATGCTCCAGTATTTGTTAATGTCTGCCCTCCCCTACTGTAGTATACGCTTCATAAAAGGAGGATCTTAAGTGTGAGACAGCATCCTGTCACAAGCTGTTGGCAGAGGAGGAAGAATTTCAACAAAATATCTTTGCAGACAAAACAGGACATCTTCTGGAATGGTATGGGAGAACTCTTATTTATACAATATTGTACTCATATGAGAATGTTTTTCATCATGGACAGCTTTAGGTTAGAATGTGTTTTAAGCTGGTGTGAATATTTGTTGCCATTTCTCTTTTCCTTTCTTTGCAAACTCATGACACAGGAAACTGCATCGTGCTGTGATGCAACAAAAACACTTCCTGTCTGAATATGTTACTACAATTGTATTGTTAACATTTATGCATTAATGAAAACCTACGCTTCAGAAAGTATACTCCGACCTCTCTCATACTGAGTGAAGTATAATAAAATATGACAGTCTAAAAGTCCATGTGATGTATCAAAACCTACATGTAACGCCATGGATTAACCAGTTTCATTTTAACATTCTAGTCAAGCTCTCTGGTTGTGTGCGAGGTGGATGAGAGTCTGAAAGAAAAACTGAAGAAGTTCAGATTTCGAAAAGAGACCAACAATGCTGCCATTCTGAGTAAGACCTCATTGTAAATGTGTTCCTTATTCGCCCAGCTACATCTATGTCACCTGATCCAAAGATCTTAACATACATTGCCCTCAGTATTTATTTTTTGAACAACTTTTTTTATATTCTCCCTGCATTTCAGGACCAATCAGCAATTGTTCTGGGGCAGATACTAATAATACAATGTCCAAGTTTAAAACATTTGTTTAGTTTGGTTTGGGACGTTGGTTCCATATCCTTTGCATCCAGTAACTACCAAAAGTCTCTGATCCATTTAACCAATCAGACTCAAGATATCTTCTCTGGTGATGATCTGCTAGGGCTGCAGCTATTTTCAGTTTTGTCCATTTAAGTGTATTTTTACTATATTGTTCAATTTAAGTTTTATATACAGTTGTTCTCAAAAGTTTGCATACCCTTGTAGAATTGGTACTATATGTACCATTATGATATAAAACATGAGTGAGCAGGCAAAACCCAATTTATTTTTCATGGGATTCACATTCAGCTGTAGGTCATAACAGAATGTTACCACCATAAAACAAAACATGGCAACAAAGAAAAAAATTAACTGACCCCTGTTCAAAAGTTTGCATACCCTTAATTCTTTTATACTGTGTATTTCCCCTATAGCCTCAATGACAGCGTGCAGTCGTTTGTAATAGTTGTCTATGAGCCCCCGAATTCTTGCAGGTGGTACAGCTGCCCATTCGTCTTGGCAAAATGCCTCCAGGTCATGCAAAGTCTTTGGTCGTCTTGCATAAACCGCATGTTTGAGATCTCCCCACAGTGGCTCGATAATATTAAAATCAGGAAACTGTGATGGCCACACCAGAACCTTCACATTTTTCTGCTGCAACCACTGGAGGGTCAATTTGGCCTTGTGCTTTGGGTCATTGTCGTGCTGGAAAGACCAAGAGCGTCCCATGCACAGTTTTCGTGCAGAAGAATGCAAATTGCCAGTATTTTCTAATAACATGCTGCATTCATATTGCCATCAATTTTCACAAGATTCTGCCTTTATAGCTCACACACACCCCAAAACATCAGTGAGCCACCACCATGCTTCACAGTGGGGATGGTATTCTGTTTGGGCCTCGTTGACCCCTCTCCAAACATAGCTCCAATGGTTGTGACCATAAAGCTCTATTTTTGTCTTGTCACTCCAAATTAGTGTGCCAGAAGCTGTGAGGCATGCCAAGGTGTGGTCGTGCATATCGTAACCAGGCTTTTTTGTGCCATTGGCGCAGTAAAGGCTTCTTTCTGGCAACTCGACCATCCAGCAATAATCTTTCCAAGTATCGTCATATGCTCCTTGAAACAACCACATCATCTTTTTCCAGAGCAGTCTGCATTTCTCCTGAGGTTACCTGTGGGTTTTTCTTTGTATCCTGAACAATTCTTCTGGCAGTTTTAGGTGAAATCTTTCTTGGTCTACCTGACCTTGGCTTGGTATCAAGAGATGCCCGAATTTTCCACTTCAACTTCACATTTTCACTTCCTAATAAGTGATTGAACTGTACTGACTGGTGCTTGCAAAGCTTTTGATATCTTTTGATATCTTTTTCCATCTTTATAAAATTCCATTACATTGTTACGCAGGTCTTTTATTTTCTCCCCATGGCTTAGTATCTAGCCTGCTCAGTGCATCCACGTGAGAGCTAACATTGACTATTCATACACAGACACTAAGTGCAATTTAAATTGCCACAGGTTTGTGAAATTCAGTTTTAATTGCCATTTTCACCTGTATGTTTCATCTTTTGTGTCTGTAACTAGGCCAACAATTCAAGGGTATGTACATTTTTGATCAGGGCCATTTGGGTGATTTCTGATATCATTATGATTTAAAAAGGAGCCAAACAACTATGTGATAATAATAGGCTTCATATGATCACTATCCTTAAATTGGACCGATTTATGTGTGAATAATCTGTCATATTTTCTAAATGAATGCCAAAATGTCACAATTTCTGCCAGGTTATGCAAACTTTTGAGCACAACTATCTTCATTTTCACTCTTAATTTATATCTGAAGATTGATGTGGCCAGTTAGGATCCATTGACTTATGCTTTGGCAGTATGTTTGGGGTCATTATCTTGCTGCATGGTTAAGCACTATGTATATTATCCATGCTTACCTTCTTGGAGAGGGTTCTATATCTGTCAGAAGTTTTGATTTTTTATTGTGGTATGTTTTATTTGGTTATCTATTGCAGAGGCGTTCTTTGGCCTTCCAGACTGTTGGACACAGCTGTGCATGAACATAAACAACATTTAACATTTTGAATATAGGGCAAAAATAAGAGCATTTGCTGTTCCAATAATATTGAACACTGAATGTATATGACTTTATTAATAATAATAATTATATTCCCTCAGTGAAAATTGACATGGAGAAACAGCTTGTGATACTGGAGGAAGAGTATGAGGCAAGTCATATTATTTGTGTAAGATCTTGAAAATCCCATACCAGTTTAGTTGCAGAAGATCTTCCACAACTGTATCAGTACTAGTTTAACCCCAAACACACTCTCACATTTCAGGACATTTCAATGGATGACCTGAGAAATGAACTTCCAGAGCGGCAGCCAAGATATCCTTTAATGACCTATTGGAATGAAATTGCACAATGTCTGAAAGTAACTTCCCACTGAAAATCTCACTTTATATTACCTTTTAAAAGCGCTTGTAATTTATCTAGCAGGTTGTTTTTTATGTATTTTTCATTAAAGACATTCCATATAGATCCCTTTACAATTTCCATGCTAGGAAGAGTTAAGCCATTTAAGGAATTTTATTCTCCCCTAATTGCCTTACCTCCAACATATCTTCATATTTATACCAAGTCCTTTTATAAACAACTGGACTTTATTGTAGATCTAATTTATCCTGGAAAATAACACATAGAACAGGTCAAAGTTGATCCTATTTACTGATCGAAAAGAACGCTTCCTCCACTCTTTCTAACCAAGCTACTGCTTTTAATCTCTAAGGAGATGTGAAGATCCACACCGAAAGGGACTTTGGACTTTAATCAAACTATGACCTAGAAATAACAGTGTGTGACTTCCAATATGTCTGTCTGGAACCGTTAATGAGCAAAACTGGTTGTATTAAATAAAGGATATTTAAAAATATATTATATTATTATTAATATAATTGCTCACAGAAATTGTAACTGAGCCATAGGGTTATCTTTGTATAAAGATTTAAAATAATGAACAGACTAGAAGATGGTTGAAGAGCAAACACAAACAGAAGAAAACAACAATCCCAGAAGAGACTTCCTTCCCACAATGCTCCAAGGGACAACACTCTATGGCAAACACAAAGATTATTAAGATTAAACACATTATTATACTACATAGCCAGATAGGACAGTCTTTCACACTAGTCATATTCTTTTTATTCTACTTTATAAAGACAAATCTCAGTGTTAAGGTATACTGTAGGAAATATTTCAGGATATATAATTATAATGTTATATAAGTTACACAATAAAAGTAATGCAAAATCCAATAGTAATGGGGAAATGCAGAGATCTCACAAATCAAAAGACAGATTTTTGTTTATCTTCATGAATCACTATTAGAGCAATAATTGAGAACAGTGGTAATAAAACAGGCAGAGAGGAAGATGAGGGAAAGGACAACGCAAGGGCCACAAATAGTAACAGAGCTTGGCTGCCTCTTGGATCAACCAAGTCCACAAATCTATCACTAGACAACACCTCCACACCAACAGCCTATTCTGAAGGATTTGACAGAAAAAAACAAATGTTAGTGGCTAGCTTTAGCTTAACGTCCTTAGGATTGGAACCAGGTGCTTTGTTCAGACGAAATGAAAATAGAAAGATTTGGCTAGGCACACCAGCTGTAGTTTTAGTGTGCCAAAAGTATGCATATATGGACAATAAAACCCATACCTACAGTAAAATATGTTGGAGTTTCTTTGATGTTAAGGTCAAGAACTTTCTAAACTCAAACATATACCTGGACATTTTAGCCAATCACCTAGTTGGCTCTGTCAGAAGGCTGCAAGTGGATCTTCCCAAATATAGCACCAATAACACAAGCTAATCTGCAAAATAATGGTTAAAACTGACTTTAATCAGTCTCCAAGATGTAATCACAACCTCAATTGGTGAACTTCCTTTGAACTGATACTGAAATAATTTTGATGACATGTCCTTTATTGGTTTTAGTGTCCAGAGCAAGAATAGGAGGAAAAACACTTCCAAAAACTGACTTGTAGCATTTATTACAGTTTGAAAAATGTCCAAATAGCTTGTCCATCAGTCTAGTATTTTTTTATGAGTTGTACACACCCACATCATTCCATTGTTTGAATTTACTCAATACTATACTTTCCCAGAAAAGCAGCAATTTTCTCCTGTTCCTTGGTATCCAATTGTTATTGTAACTTACAAAAGTGTTAGGAGAGTTTAAAATTCTGACTTGCTTCCCCTGAGACATTCTACTTCTTGTTTCTCACTGTTCATCCAACCAGGAAGTTGGCTCAGCAAGTGTTCATTTGCATTAGTTTCTCCTATGTAACCTAACACAGCAAGTGTTTAAAAAGGCTTTCTGCTTACCAGCTCAGACCAATCATTTTTGTATTGTATTTTGCTCCAGCTTGCAAATATATCTACTGGGGTGGTCCTTCTGTATTGGTTACACAACAATGTGGTCTAGATTAGGGGAGAGAAATCAGGAAACTTTGAATTGTTTCATTGACCAGTGACTGAATTTCCTGAACAATAGCTTACATTTATTGTTTACAGCTACAAATATGTCCATAAGGATGGCAGGGTGTCCTACCCACTGTGTTTCATATTCTCAAGTCCAGTGGGTGAGTAATTAACCGTTGTATACAGACAAGCCAAGTGAACCAGTACCAAACCAGTACCAGTACTTCTGAAGGTAGTATGATGCTTGAAAGTGGGGATAATCTTGAACCAATGTTTATCATATGGTGAGAAAAGAAGGTTCAGTGGACATGTGTAGTTCAAACACTCTGTTCATCTTCACAGGGTGCAAGCCTGAGCAGCAAATGATGTATGCTGGCAGCAAGAATCAACTAGTCTCCACAGCAGAGCTCACAAAGGTCAGGACTGTTCTGTTATTGACTCATTTGAACATAAACTCAACTCTGAAATACACAAAATGTACATTTATGTTGGTTGTAGACAATCTGGTTAGAAAAATTTGCATGTTTAATCTGATTCCGCCCCTTTTTTTGTCAACAGGTTTTTGAGACCCGAAACATAGAGGACTTGTCTGAGGAGTGGCTGATAAACAAACTGGCTTTTTTTCGTTAAAAGAACAAAAGTGCATGGAGTGAATGTATTTAACATGTTGATGAACTGAAGCTACATTTCTTAGTTGCTTCATAGATTTTTGGTAATCAGTGAAGAACTAGGAGGTCAGGTTTATCTCTTAGTCCTTATTACAACCAAAATGCACAACACAAGTGCACCCTCTGGTGGGTATCATCATCAACATATAGTATGTAATACGTACATGACTGCCACATATGGAACAATATTGAGTATGTAGACCCATTTGAAAACAATTTAAATAAAAAAAACATTTCCTGGTTACACAATAGCAAATTTACTACAAATACAGGCTTTGAATGGATACATCATGGCAGTGTACATTTCTACATTCCATTTTATAGAACTCATTAAAGATGCAGTTTCAAACTACATTTGTCAAATATTTCACAGATGCTACTTACACAAGAAAAATGTTTATTTAATTTAATTCTGAGGCACCCTGATCCAATAATCATTTTGGTTATTTATATAATCGACTTAAGTTAGATGTATAATCATTTTTAAATATACAGTGACTCTCAAAATAATTTACTCTCCTTAGACTCATCCACATGTATTGCTGCAACAGGAAATCAAAATGGACTTTTTGCTGCTGAACAATTAACTGCATTATTATTCACACCCTTTGCAAAAAGACATCTGCATGAGCAATTCTACAGTCTCTGTTAAGTTCCAACCGTTTTGAATACAGCCTGCCAGCCAACCTCCCCAAGTTGGAATTGTTGTGTTAGTGATGACCCTGACCAGAATGGTGACCTCTGCAAAAAGGAGTAGTTTAACAGATGCATTATTGGAGGTAGAGTCATTGGTGTAGAGTAGGGAGGTGAGTGCTTGCAACCGGGCAGTGCTCCAATGCAAATGGACAGAGTATGGAATGTGCATGGACATGTTCATAAATGAAAACCTGTGGACAATTCAGTGATCCTCTGAATGATGTTTAGACTTCTAACTGGTTGTATTTGGGAAGATCTTGTTTAGTTTTGTGTTCAAATTGATTTTGGATAGTTTGATTTCCGTCTCACTTATCCGGTTGTCAGCAGTTCTTTTGCGGAATTTGTAGCAATGCAAACTCCATACAAAAAGAACATTTTTGAAGACTTACTGTACTGCATCATTCTCAAACATGATATTGAAGAGGGTTTATGGTACAGAAATTAGCATTCAAGTCTCTGGCGCCCTTTAGGCAGCATGCTCACTCCTTCAACACTTAAAGACTTATGGCATTGTGTAACTGTGCACTTTAGAGAAGCATTTTGTCCCTTGCACAGCAGACCAGTGTAATGATCATGCTGTTTAATTAACTTCCAGATAAGCCATAACTGTTAAATGATTGGATCAAATGCACTCTTAACAGTGATTCAAACAAATGTCCACAAAGACTAAGTGAACATTTCTGGGATTTTTTATTTTCACACAACATACCATATTTTGAGTTAATTAAAGAGGGCTCATATCAATCTGTTCATAAACTATGCATGCGATCACTTCCACACAGAGATTTATCAAATATGTTTGTAAATTAACACTCAGCCATGGCCATGCATATGCCCAATGCCAAGTGGTAGAATAAGGGAACTGCTTCTGAAACAAAGCACTTAGTGAAAAATATTTTGGGGAAATGTGTGAACTACCTTTTAGAAAACTTTAATCCATTGCATCATTCATGAAATTTATCATGGTTAAGACATGCCAATTATAATGATAATCTGACAATGACAGTTAATTTGTAAAGAATCCATTTAAAAAGGAAGTAATTTGTTCAATTACAGTGTCACGTAAAACCATTCTTGAATATTATTTTAATAGAACATGGGAAATGTAACAAATGGAAAAGTGATTTTGATAGATGGGATATATTTGCCTCAAGCACAACGGCTGGGCAGATGTCATTTTGGTGTTTTCTTGAAAATGTATTTTACAGGCAAAATAATAAATGCCATTAAAGGGCACATCCAAATGCCCTCAAATTTCCTGCAACATGCAGTAATTTAGACAAAAGAAGTTTGTCATTTATGGGTTTCTAAGAGGATCAGATGAATAGATGACACAACCACCATGCCAAGAAAAGCCTGCTCAATTTCCAGGGATATCTGCACACACATGTGTGAGGTCTCAAGCAGACAGAATGTGCACGTTGATGTCTGTAATGTATTCTATTCCTGTCTCAGGAAGTGATGTCACTGAGAAATGCCTATGTAAGACCTTTCACCCCTGCTTTCAATGCCTGGTGAAGACCTGAGGTTGGGAACATATCTATAATATAGTAAAAATCACTTGGGAGCATTAAGAAGTGCGACGCATTGTGCTTTTGATTTAACAAACATTTTTAACAAATTTGTACACAGGAAAATCGGCTTCCATACCACATTCTGTCACAGAGTGATGGAAATAAACAAACCATAAAGACAAACTCAGACTTAAAAGAACAGCTTAAAAGAAGCAATAGAAATAGGTTGGTAGGAAATAAGTTTTGTTCAATGAAGAATGTGCTGGGACTCAGAACTACTAAGATCATGGCTCAAGCTGTATCTATGAGCAAAACTTATAGATGTAACTGACAGGTACCCATAAGTTCCCCAGGGGTGGTTGCTCTCCTAAAAACAATGGAGCAGACTGTATCTCCCAACAGGAATATGTTGCTGGTCTCAGACTGTGTCTTTGAAGGCAGGCCTTTTCTGAGGGTGGGGCTTGTTAGCCAGGGCCAGCAGACCTTGGCGGTGAGGCGTGGCCAGGCCGGCACTGTCACGGCAACAAGGCCCAGGCTCTCATTCACTATCACTGCCGTCGCTGGAGTCTGAGGCCTGCTCACTGCCGCTCCCGCTGTGAACACGGCCGCCCTCAGAGTGGTCGCTAGCGCTGCTGTGAGCAGGAGACACGCTGCCGCTCCTTTCCTTGTGGCTTCCCTTCTCCTCCTCGCTCCCGCTGCCCTCGTCTCCGCTGCTCTGGGCCGTTCCGTTCTTGGGCTCGTTGTCGTCGTCGTCGCTGTCGTCGTCACTACCGAAGATCTCCACCTCGTCCGCCAGCTTGACCTCCTCCTCGCCACTCTCGCTGCCGCTACCGCTGGCCTTCCTCCTCCGCTTAGCCCCCTCCTCTTCGTCATCCTCAGCCCCACTCTGCTTTCCATCCTCATCCTCCCGGTCAGAGTCACTGTCAGAGTTGTCTCCCTCGCTTTCACTACCTTTCTCTTTCTCATCCCCTGGGGAATGGAGACGAACAGACAATGTAGATCAAGTTTGGGGCAAAATAGACAAACTAAAAACGTCAACTATTCATTTCATAGGCTCTGTGATTCCATCTATCGACCTTTCTGGTCAGATGCTCGAACCACAAAGGTAACCTGGACCCCCCCATTAAAAACAGTAATATGCCCCCAGCCACATTTTACCGTCCCAAAATAGAAACAAATGAATATCAACTGCCTTTAATGTCAGGCAGGCTAGTTGACACAAACCGATCCAAAAAGGAATGTGCAGCCCTCTGTTGACATCCCAATGCAGCCTGATTCAGAATGATTTCCCATCCATGACATGGACACAACAAGCAGTGGCACATGGACTCTGCAGACACAGTAGTAAACATTGGGGAGGACAGAGGCTGAAGACTGACCAGAGTCCTGCAGTTTATCCAAGTCCATGTCCTCCTCTTCATCCTCTGGTTCGTGGTTCTCCAGCTGAGCCTTACGTGCATCCTAACAGACACAGACACATGGTCATTCATTTTCAGGTGCCTGCATCCAGCACTGCATTTAACTCCATCAACATAACCAATCACTTGCTCCAGTAAACAGCTGTTTTCAGAGACCAAGTAATACTTAGTAATGACCAGTACTAACCAGACCAGTCGCCTACAAAAGGAGTGATTGATTATCTGTCTCACCTGTGCCTCCAGCTCCTTCTCATTCATGTCTCTGTGCTTACACACCAGTACTGCGTTGGTAGTAGACTGGGCTCCAGCCTTAGCTCTCCTCTTACTCAACCGCACTCTGCAATCCAGACAACAATTAGAACTCCTGTCCATAGGCCACAGCTACCTTCAAATACTCTGCTGGGTCTAAGGAAGTCAGGAAAGTCCGATTTACCCGGTGCTGTAAATACCTAACTAACTGATTGAGCTAGATCAGGAGGTGTTGTTGCATGTCCGTTTAGTGCTGACCCAGGTCACCCAGTGGAAGGCGACCATTCATTTTCACAGTGTTTAATCCCAAATGGCCATTTACACATTCAGTAGAACTGAGCATCCCATCTGTTCTGCAGTCAGACTTGAACGTTGGGTCTTGGAATGAGTTGTGCCCCCTTGCTAAATCCACCCACTATCAAATCCAAATTGTACTAAAGTGAAGACCACGTCCTACTCTGGTTGATGGAAATCCAACAGACCCTGCCCCCCAGTCCTATGTTACCTGGTCTCCAGCTCGTTGTAGTAGACTCCATCACCATCTCTGAAGATAAAGAAGTAGTTCTCTTCATAGCCCTTGCTGGCTTTGTTCTTCACGTTCCAGTTGTACTCTCTGGCTATCTTATAGTCATAACTGAGAAGAAAAGAATTAAGTTAAAAAAAAGTAAGTATGTATCAGAGAGTCCAGTATAATCATAAAGGTTTTGTACTTGGACCAGGTAAGCAAAGTTATAAACAGCAGTAGAACTGTTGTAGTGTCGAGTCCAATCAAGGTACGTGGAAATTGAATTTGGATTCCTTACAGATCATCAGGCATGTAGTCCAGCTCCTCTTCTACATCCCTCTTGCGCTTGCGAATGGTTTCCTCGTTGGGCAGGAAGTAGGCCACAAACTGGTTCCCTTCCTCGTCCATCATACCTCTGCAGAGCACCACAACCATTCAGCACATAATCCAGTGTCTTATTGGCAGACAACCCCCCCCCCCCCCCCCCCCCCCCCAAATACAAAGAAAACAAACACGTCCGTCTCCTCACCTGATCATGGCCTGCGACATCATCTCCACTCCCTGTGGTCCAGACATATCTTTAGGCGCAGGATCAGAGTCAAAGATGACCTGAGCACATGGATTAATCCACATCTGGGGAGAAGAGAACGAAACACACACAAATGCTTAGCCTGTACCAAAACACTGTAGGGCTGGAAAACCGTAGATAAACAGGTCCATCTTGGGACAGACACAGCAGATATTATGCGGACAGCACAACAGCAATGTATGTCCTGTTAAGCTTTTGTGATGCTCACTTTGAAGTCTGGGAACACAGGCATCACCTCCACAGGAGTGACTCTTGGTTTACTGTAGTGCTGGACAATCTGGGTAAAGAGGAAGAACCATAACACACGCAGTGTTCATAACTTAAATATATACATACAACATGTGCTATTTGTTAAACGTTTCCTTTTAATTAACATCAGATTATGGTTGAAGATCTAATAACATTCAGAAAGAATGGCTTGAGCAAAACCCTGGTTTCTCTCACCGGTTTCTGCGCATCCTCAAATGTCTTTTCAATAGCAGCAATCTGGCTGTCCCTATCCTTATAGATCTCCTCTTCCGTAAACTGCTGTTTCACAGACACACCAATCCTAAGCACAGGATCCATTTAAGTTAAAGAAGTGGTGGTAAAAACAGAGGAAACACTAATGGGAATTCGTTTACATATTGAATGCGGAGGCTTGTTAGCCTATTGGGCACAATCTTACTTGACTTCCACTTTCTCATTGGAGACTCCATATCTGTTGAACTCTGTGGAGATGTACTCAGTCTTCCTCATCCATGGAACCACCTTGGCATGCTGCTGAGATCTTGAGAAACAACCAAAGCACTCACAATCAATCATTACTGAAACCACTATGTCCAAAAAAGACCAAAGCAGGGTAACAAACATCTTTGATTTGCAGTTTAAAAACTCAACTAGTGCAACACAAGGCATAACAGACACCTGCTAGTTGTGGTTGTGACAAACAGTGATTTGGGGATTCAAATGTAGCGCTTACATTTGAAACTGCAAACAACTATGAGCCAATGTCTGAAAACTAAGCTAAAAGGCTCAGGACTTCTTACAACAAAGTCAAGACCAGACAACTTATCAGACTAGGGAAAAGAATAGAATTGAAAGCACTAATGCTGTTCTCCACAGAAGACCATACAAACTCTTGCCTAATGATTTTTTTTAATACCGTACACATTTCAGATTAAAATAAGTCTGTTTTACATTCACTTTGACAATTTTACTATGCATTAACCATATACAAATTGTTACTTTAACCTGAATATGGCAATTAAGAAATGCAAAGTAGCCATAAGAGGATTAATACACCTGGATTTCTGAGCAGTCCTGAATCATAGGACATGTGAAGACCTGAACATCTGTGTTCCAGTGTCTTACTTGTCCTGGCCATTTGCTGGAATGGTAATAAACTGACATAATGCTCCCCCAAAAAGATATTGGCTGTTAATGACATCACTCTTAAAATGGGGCACAGGCAAATGTTTGCAGTCCTCTAGATCACTGGATATTAAAAGGGAAAGTATTATCCAAACCTTTTTGAGCTGGATGGAGCAGTGATGTCTTCTTCTAATAACTTTTCATCAGCTGGATCCAGAAGAACTAGGAAAAAAAGAAATACCATTTAATAAAGAAATGGCTTTACCACACAGACTTCACATAACCACAACCAAAAGATGATTCCATTCCTTGCATATGGAGCTTACAGTGGCAGACTTTAAAAGCGAGATAAAACAAACTTAAATTAAGCGCTCAAGCCAAACAGACTTGAGAGATGAATGCTCAAAGAAGCTGCCCTGAGCCAAATCTATGCTTAGCAAATATTAATCAAATTATTTTTTTAAATATTATTAAATATATATCATATTGTCTTCAAATAGACATTTAGTATTCAATCGGTATTACACATATAAACACATAGATCTGAGATCAGTGGCCACAGAGAGGAATCTGCCCCAGGGGGCTAATGTACAACCAAAGGAAAAAAGAGAATAGAAATCTCAAGTAATTTTGGCAGCGGTCACAGTTTTACATTTTCTTTGGGATACTCCACCAAAAACAACAGACTGATAGGAGTGCTGAAAAACTGGATGTCATTCTGGCAAGTTCTCTCATCTCTGCAGAGACACACTGTTAGAGCGGTCATTGATATCTTGGTCACCTCCCTGACCAAGATCCTTCTTGTCCGGTTAATTAGTTTGGCTACATGGCCAGCATAAGGAAGAGTTTTGGTGGCTCCAAACTTCCATTTCACAATGCTCACTGTGCTCCTTAGGAACTTTCAATTATTTAGCATTTTTTCATAACCATCCCCAGATCTATTCCTTGACAATATCATTTAGGGATTTATGGAAAGCTCTTTGGACTTCACAGCTTGTTTTTTTCTCAAACATGCATTGTGAATTGTGACAGGTGCGAGCCTTTCTAAATCAGGTCCAATCAATTGAATTTGCAACAAGTGGAATCCAATCAAGTTTAAGACAAATCAAGGATGATAAAAGGACAAAGGATGCATTTGAGCACAATTTGGAGTGTCATGACAAAGAGTCAAAATAACTGTCAACATGAGATTACAGTAAATCCATTTTCAGTAAATAATCCCACATTCTTAATAAAGTGTTGTCCCTTCATAATTAGTGGGTACTGTGTAAAGATTTATCGAGAAAAAACAATTATAAATGAAGTCTATAACAACAAAACAAAATAAAAGGGTCTAAATACTTTCCAAAGACAATGTAATTGTGTAGGGTGATGTGTCCAATTCAAAAACCTACTGCTGGGGTCGACACGGTAGGTGTCTGGGTTGATGAGGTCGATAGTGACCCCAAGGTCAGGCTCAGTCAGCAGCTCATGCTTGTGTTGCTTCTCTAAGGACGTAGCCTTGTACTGCACAAACCTGTCAACACCAGACAGATCAACATCCATATCAGGACCTGATACAGTGGAAGTATGGTATTAATGCGAAAGTTCAAATCCCCATGCTAAAATACAGACCCAAACTAAAATACAGTACCAGTCAAAAGAGTAAGTGTGTTTGAACTTTTGACTGGTACTGTATTTAAACAGAATAAACTTGGCAAGAACAATGGTTTACCTATGCTGGTCAAATGGATATGTGATGAATTTTGGATCAAATGGGATGTCTGGCAGACTGTTGCAGTACTTCACTCGACAAACAACTCCAGACCTGGGAAACAATTGGGATTTGGGACAAAAATGGAAGGAAAGAACATTATAAAAACAAAGAATCAAAAACTTACTTCGAAGTTGTCATCAAAACTATGTCTTCTGTTTAACCTGGAGACCAACTTATGTTATTGTGTTGGAGAGCCATGCCAATTTTACTCAGGCAGCCACTATGCTTGTTTTAAGCTGTATGTATACTGCCGTTTTGAAAAGAACACCATGTGCTTATAGCCGTCACTTTTTCAGACTAATATCTAGTCTGATTTGTAGGCTCCTGAAATTTTTTTGATACATAAAAAAGGCCTGGATGAGGCATTGTGAAACCTATTCCAAGTTTTGCAAACGGCGAGGGGACTTACATAGACTTGCTAAACTGAAATTACCCACATCTCACCTGGTTTATTGCTTCAGAGTCTTAATGACTACAAAATACAGGACTGTTAACCAAAGAACGGCTAGGGTGTTTAAAAGAGCTGTCAGTCATAACGTCCTCATGAAGATATGCTCTCTGTCAGCCAGTCTTTTGGAACACACTGGTAGTAACCCATGAATAGTTAATTCACTAAACTGTTAAACACGCACGCGCACGCAATTTGTCTTCTGAGTGACAAACAGTAGTGAATACGTGGATATTTCATACTGTTGATTTGGGGGTGGATAAGTTCATTCGATTTTCAAAAATCTGCATGCTTACCGCTCTGGAACAGTTCTGTGAGATGAACTCCTAGACATGTGGGGGGGAAAAAAGCAAGTGTTGTTAGCTAACTGGATAAGCTGGAACACCAAATAAATAATTCAACCTCTATTTCATATTTCAACTTATGTAAACATATGCCTGGACAATCTAATTTATTGTAAATCATGACGACTTTGCACCTGCTTTCTCACAAAATGCCCACCGAGGGATTTTGTCCACTGAGGAAATTATATATTTTTTCTTAACAATTTAACATCAAAAGCACAGTACACAGACCCGGCAAGAGGGATTACATAAGGGGAAAACTACAGATCATGTTAACTTAAATACAGACAAAGAAAAGACATCTGAGTTTACCATTATTTTCAAATACATTTAATACGTTTCCACATCAGCTAAAACAATATTTGCAAATCCGGCGAAACGTACCTAAAATGTTAGAGGGCTAAATGATATACAGTACTAACGTGCCAGGACAATCGGTTCGAGAGAACAGTATGTCACTTTTGGAGACATCAACGGTTGCGTGCATTTTGTTTCCTAGACACAGCTTCATGTCCGTGCAGAATACTTCAGTGCAAACATTTACGAAATAAGTGTTATATTTAGAGATTAAGTTGTTACACGGGTAGAATCTATAGAAGGAAATTAATCGCTATACATTTGCGCGGGCCACAAAGACGAAACAGTGTCCCAGTTTTGACAACAACGCCGGGTAGCAGCGAGAAATCAAAGGCAAATGTCGCTATCCATCACAGGAAATACTGTGAAACAACATAATCTAATGCTACGGATACATACTTGACTTAATGAAATCACAATACATGAACCCAACAACAACAAATCCCATGACATGTGCAGCACCTTTTTCGTTGGCTAACTTCAGAAAGCGGACAGGATATTTACCTGTGACCGTCCGAGTCTCGCTGGGCTTGGGTCTGAATAGTTGGAGCCATGATCTTCAAAGGATGATCACGACTGAAAGCACACCTTATGAATTCAGACCACCAACCAAGTCACTCCTTAATAAAACAGTGTATCCGAAAGACAATAAATGCGTTTCCTTGCTACGGTTTGTTAGTACTCCTAAGCACTAAGAGGTTGCGCTCCTTCTGCTTTTCTGCCCCGCGACTCGCTACTTGTAGGACCCCTGATATTTGAACGGGTAGCTTACGGAGCCGCCTGAATATAATTGTGTTGCAGAGAAAATCGGAGACACTTTTGGGAAAAGTTACAAATATTTATAGAAAATTCCCCTTCAAAATGTACAATGGTATAACATCGTATGTAATTTGTAAGACAACAGTATTGTCTAACAAAATACAATATTTCACTTTCAGCCAATGCTGCTTATAATTTAAGCTATAGGTCTGCGCAGATATAGGATAGGTTCACATCTTCCATTACCGTAACTGCTTAATTTTACGCAAAAATAGGAAAATATAACTTTAAATTGTTAAAAGAAAAAATATATTCCTAATCTCAAAAGACACTTTGCAAGAATGTGTCATGATTAATGGCATCTCTGCATTTACGTTGTGCAGGTTCTCCAGGCCAATGGATAACAACACTTGTATAGGCTATTGCTTGAGGATGGAAAAAGTGAGGTATCTGACAAAAAGCAAAATTTTACTATACAAGTATTTCACCATGTTCGTATTTCCATGCTTTCATTGGCAATAGAAACACTACAGAAAACAACAGGAAATGACATGGCTGTCTTAAAACAGCTTTTTTATGGCCCATATGGTTTATCGTAAACAGTCAGCTCAGAATAAAAAAATATTCTGAAGCGCCACCCTGTGATTAAAACTGATTTCACAAATAACATGAAGTCAGAAAATAAATGTTTCTTGTAGTCTACTCTAGACTGTGTCACACTTTTCTAGCTCACTTCATATGGGTTTTACAAATAGTCTTATCACAACTTATGTCTTTGATGAAACATAGTAGTTGTGGCTGCCTTTAATGCAATAAGCACATACCAACATATTATTTAGTGTGACAGACACTTGAGACAAAATCTTCTACCATCAACACAGATGGAACTATTTCGCAGCGATTCCCAACCTTTCTCAGTTACTGTACCACCGACAGAATTTTGCTCCACCTGGAGTACCCCCTCATGTTAATTTTACTATGTTAACCCCTCATGAGTGTTTTCAAATACCCCAGAGCTCCTATACCCCTGGTTGAGAACCACCGATGTACTTCAGAACTACATTACATGCAATTATGTCAAATGAACATTGTTACGAACCCCATGGCTCTAGCAGTATCGGGTGAATGATAGAGACCCGAAATAAAATGTTAACTGTAATAGTGTGAAGGAACAGTGAGAACAAAAGACACAGACAACCAAAAAACCGTCAAACGTAAGACGTTCTTAACTACTGTTTTCCTACGTGTTGTATGCCTAAGGGCGACTTGCTAAAAACACCCCTTTTCCCGGGGACAAACAAAACACAGGTTAAACAGGGATTAAACAGTTAACAATTGCCTAGACAACACCAAACAATTCACCACAGGAATAAATACAGTACTTAAATGAAACAGGACAAAGTGAGATGTACGCGCTAAAACAATGTGGTGTATAAATGAACAAAGTATTAGTCTATCAAAAGGGAATGTGTTTGTGTCTATATCAACTCATGTGGGAACAAGCAGTCGGCAGCTCTCTCAGCAGTCAGATGCACTGATGATTGCCAAGTGGGACACCAACGACAACAATCAGGAGCATAAAGGACACCTGTGTTAAAGACGGGAGGGGAAAACGCAAATACACCTGCATGCATAATAAACGTAAACAATAGTTTTATTTAGATAGATAACCCATTTGCTAATTTGATTAGGAATCTGTACGTGTAAATGTTTGTGCCCTACTAGTTTATTGACTTTAAAAAAAAAAAGAGGCGTCTGACACGACCTTGCCATTTTGACTGATTACTGCACCTAGCCGGTGGAGTGCGTGTTCCAGACAGGACGGTGCACAGTAACTTTGGTGGGAAGGGGTTCAATCATCGTCGATTGACGCGTACTCAATTACTAAAATGACGAGCGTTAGTTGTGCCTGGTTCCAGAGCATTTTCTTATCAGGGCAAGGCAAGAAATTAACCTGAGCAGATCTGTGATCAGATAGTTTTTACGTTTTAGAGCATTCAATTGAACGAGAACTGTGCTGTACTGATAGAACAAAACAACAGCTAGGGATGGTTTGGGGAATGCTGTCGTATACACCCTCAGGACCAAGACTACCTCAATCATGTTGAAGAACATGTTAGTCAATCTATAGGTCAGTAAAGATAGTTCTGGAATGTAAATGGATAGGTTCAACACAAATTCTTAAATTATATGGACCACTTTTTCCTCGATTACTCAATGTCAAAGTAATGGCAAATGTGTGCATAATACAGATACAGGGCTGAGGGAAAGGGGTTAATCTGGGATTCAGGCAAAAGTGGTTTAAACCAGACATATTGTTGTTAATAGCTGTTAACTGGGCTCCCATCAATTTCATTATATTATTGGCAAACAAATATTTATTATGTGGATTTCATCTATGATTGTACATTATTTTGTTTAATAAACAAGCCACTAAAACAACACTGCCCTTTTTAGCACTAGAATATACAATTGACAAATGGCTGGTTGACCAGAAAACCAATCAGCAGCCAAATAAAAATAAAGTCAAAATTCATAAACAGGCTTGGAAAATGTTAGAATTTATTCTTTCTTCAGATGCAAACATATCCTTACTGTATAGGAAATGCAAACCTGCCATTGGCGTCCATGCCTAGTGTAGCCTTGATTTCCTAACAAGACAATGCAGGGACTTAGGCTATGACATACATTAGAGATGGATGCAAGTCACTGAAGACAATATACAAGTTATTGACCAGTACAAGATAAAATGTGGTCTTATTTTACGTGTTGTAATATTTTTTTCTGATGTGCTAGCCCAGCATTCATGGCTTAATTATTGTGATTTAAACTTTACAAGTGAAACAAACTGAGAACACCACATCTACAGTCTTCATAAAAAAAACATCAACAGTTTCAGAGGAAATTACAAAACCTGTAAAATACTCAATGAGTGCAAATTATATTTTCATTATATTGGAACATTTCCAAACATAAAGCTTTTCATTGAAAATGTCTATTCCAATAAAGTTGTTAGTTTTTTACAATTATATTAGTTTCACATAACAAAACAATCATGTGACAGTCATGTAAGTGCCCACGACTGAAGATCATGTATACACAGATCTGAGAAAACAAACGTGTACAGCCATTAGAATGTGCAAGTCTGCCAAAATCCACAAATGATAGGATGTTGACCATGGACTAAATCTGAAGAAAAACCAATGTCTATGTATTTGCCTTGGGTTTTTCTACATTGTTTGACCTATATCACATATTCAAATAAACCACAGAAATAGATGGATGATGGTTCATGCTTTGGTGGGGAACAATCACCAGCTTCATTATGCATCTATATTCTACAGTAACCACAGGACCCTGGTTGTTCCTGCTATGCTGGGTGTCTCAAACACAATCCAACTACTTTGTAGGCTATCGGGAGTCTGTTCACGTTGACAAGGACCATGCTCTACATCTAAGAGGGAAGGAGAGGGGATGTTCATGTCGTATTTTTATGAATACATAGCTCCCGTAATAGTGTATCTGGTGGACAATCCATGTGCTGTTCTTCATAATTTTCATTTCTCAGGTCTGCATCTGTCCAGAAGGATCAACTCTATGGAAAGGGAACAATAGGCACATTTATCATTTGTCAAGTATCATAAACATAACCGGATCATGTCCATTCTCTTTTAAATATCTGTGAATATTTACATCTGTACAGTTTTCTAAGTAATGACCATAGTACCATATATCACAGATCACACCCAAGAACAGATTTGATTTTTTTTTATGGACTCACCTGCTCAACATGTACAGCATTTGACCGGGGTCATCTGCAAATGCCCTGTAATAACAGAACGAGAAAGTCTTGTATGGATGTTTGTAAAATTACTGATATTCAGTAAATTACCTGTGTGTAAAATATGACTAGGTACCCGTCCCCCCAGTGATAAAATGCCCGATCCTGGTAGAAGATGCATAGAAACAGCCAAACGCTTATGGTCTCCACCCAGAAGATGACAAAGAGGAACCAGAGTGAGGAGAGTAGCAGCTCACACACCATCCTGGGGCTACTACAAGGACAAAGATAAGCAAGTTGACATAAGTCCTCCACCAGACATCAGTCCTCTACAGACCATTTGTTAAGGTACTGGTGGATGTAAACAAAGTGTTAGCTATAGGACAATATAATGGCAGTGATAGATCTTAAAACAAGTATTTTGACATATTAATTTCATGCATTATCAACATATAACGGATCATCAGCACTGGTACACGAGCTGGTGTCTAAACCAGACAAGACAAAGTATGGTTTAGGCGAACTAAACCAAACAAAAGTTGATCAGAGCTGTGTTCATCCTGAGGTAGCGGTTAGCTGGCTCAAAATATTGGTGAAGTCACGTGCACCTCGAGCCAACTAGCAAGTACAAATCCTAAGGGTATACAGTAATAACAGCAATAAAATATCTTACCTTTAATGCGTGATGGGTGCCGTTTAAAAAGTATCAAAATCTGCGAATATCAATGACATTCATGGAGACAAGTCGTTTAGCCGAAACTTGCGTTGTAGCTAGCTAATTATAGCTAACGTTATTACTAATGCTCCAGCTAGCGAATAATAGAAGACGCTGACTGGGAATTATTTTGTGAACTAGGAAAAATATTTAGCTAGCTTGCTTAAGTAACTCAAGTTGCTATGACCTGCTTTACCAGAAATTACATTGTATAGCTAGCCAGCTAACGTGCATGCTTTCAATGTTTATGGGTAGCTTTGCCTGCATGCTCCAGCAAATGTTCCTGCGTTACCATTGAGTTTCCGGGAGCCTGAATGCGCAACTGCTGCGCAGAACAAAGACTACAACAAAAGTCTCAATATAGTCCTACTTAAAGACAGGAGACAAGGTATATACTAAAATTACTTTATTACATCTGATTTCTGGTCAATAAGCCTCTGCCAGCACAATAGTAATTATAATACATACAAAATAGTACATTTGATTCTAGTTTTTATTCAGTTTTATGAATCTTTTTACACATTTCAATTCACTTTTTTAATTTTTTTGTGAAATATTATGTATAATCTTCATAATCTTTCAAACATTCAATAACATATTTCACAATCTATACATTTTAATACAGGTTATGTTGTAGTGGTAATGTTGTGCCAAGAAAGAATACTGACATCCTCATAGAAATCCACCCACTTTTTTCACAAGTAGCCTTTTACTACACCGTTTCAAGCTTTTCTAGATTGGCCATCTGACCAGAACCAAAAAGTTTACATCATGCTATTTCATTTCGTGCCATCACCCCAATAGAAACATTAGGTAACTCTGGAGATGAAACAATGCAGTGGTGTCTGGCCTTGGCAACTCTGGTATGGCACAGTGTTTGACCAGAGGGAGGACCTCCATTTTAATTTAGTATTTTTCTCACTCAGTATCCTATACTTTCAGTCAGTAGGACAAACATAAATGTTAAAATTATAGCAAAAACATTATCCAAGCGGGTGGAGAAGCTTTGTTAATTAAATCAAATTAATTAAAAATATCGAAGTATATCCCCCTCACAAAAAAATGATAAAAAAACATGAACAAGGTGACAGGTTGGTTATCAATGTCATATGTAAGAGATGAGGTTTCATTGGCTTGACCTGCGAATCAACCATTGATCTTAGAAACTGTTGACCTGAACAGGGCTAGGTCCCAATAACAACAAATACCTAAAATGTCTTACTTGACAACTCATCAGGGAAGTCCTAAACTGAACCTCAGAGTTTCTTTTTTTACCTCCGTGTGGGTATAAATACTAGGAAACAAGAGGTGGTAACTTTCTGAGATTATTACAACTCAGCCCTATGTATTGTAACAAAATGGTATCAAAGTTGGACATGATCCAGAGATGGAAACATTTTAATGGGGGTTTTAAATATGCAAGCAATTAATCTTATTCCAGCATTTTACCAACTATCAAATTAAGGTTGGTGTACAATGGCAGCATCACATTTACTATTCTAATCTGGTACATGTGAATGTAGAGAGGATGGGATAGGAGAGAACAAAGGCACAGACTCATTGCAACAGACAAAATGAAGGGGAATGAATAACAGGGCATCAGTAAACATGTCTTCCCCCACAAAGAATGTAGCGCCCCCTTTTGGTCAATAAATGTATTGGAGGAAATGACTGACCTCTATGGCAAGTTGCATCAACTACCCAAGTTTAATCAAAATCAGTACATTGTTGTTGGCCATTATGCAAGTTAACAAGACACATCCCTGAGCATGTGGGCCAACTTTTCTAAGTCGAGTCAAACAGATCAAAAGAAAAACATGCTGCTTTAGGTTGATATGTTGAGTCCTGATAGTGTCTGCAACACTACCAAATGTGATCATCAACACAAATATCCTTGACAGATGGATCTAATAATAATAACATATATATATATAATGGAGATCAATCATTCGGTGCCAGAATAGAATTTTCAGTGTTTTCACAAATATAATAAGGCAGAAAAAGCATCATGGCTATTGGTTCATGAGGCAAAAAGTTCCTTGTGGAGATGGACATGAGTACCTAATTTCATGACTAAGTCAGACGGGGGTAAGTTGTAAGATGTTGCAAACCTTGCATAATCAGTCACTTGTTATTGCGCAACACCATGTCAATCAGTGTAGATATAGATAAATGCCGGATCATAATGACAAGAACAATCATTTACCCAGTGTTGCTCAAAATGGGGCTACTGGTGTCTGAGACATGCTTATGAATGCATGCACCAAGACCAATCCATAGCACCCTCCCCAATTTCTTCCATGGGGAACAATAAAATGAGTGACTGTAAAACCAAAGTATTGTACTCTAAGGATACCATGCACAGGAAGCAGTAGGGGTCAGTGTACACACAACCAAGCTCACTTTTCATCAGTTACTTTTACAGACATCATACAAATCTCAAGGTTGAGATGTGGTTAATGTCTATAGAGTGAACTAAAGTTATTTTTCGAGATTTATGATTTTGTGAGTTCACAATGCAAATTTCATTATAAACGAAAATCCCAGAAATTGTAGATATACACAAAATGAACAATTAACCCCATTTAAATGATTCATAGGAGAATATATTTCCTAGGGTCTCAATCTCTAAGTCTTTTTAACCCAGAGGCCATTTCAATACACATGTATGCTTTTTAAGTGTTTTAGATGTCCATACGGAGATAGTAAAACCTCATCCTAAATGCAAGTGTAGTGTTTGAAAGAATGAAGTTTGAGAAAATGAAAAGTATTCAGGTAAATGTAAATGACTATGTAAGTGCTTTGACACCTTTAACCACTTTCAAATTGCTCACAAATAAACATATAATGTGCAATTTGTAAGTGTTCCATTTACAAGCTGAACAGCAGTAATTAACAAAAATAGGCGCTTAAATTTACCAACTATTGTTAATTTTTGGGTAGTGTGATATTTGTCTCTGATTGCAGAGTTGTTAGTGTTGTTTATATTGTGGACCATTATCATTCGAAAACCTTTGACTGAATTACATGAACCTGCTTCCACATACACCTCCATGCCAAGCCTGCTGTCATGGTCAAAAACAGCCTTCACATAGCTAATTTCAATATTTCCTTTTCAAACACTTTCTGAACCCATATCCTTTTCTGTATATTGATGGAGCTCTGTCATGTAAAACCTGGCCTGGAACATGTTGTGCAAAGGTTTTTATTTTTTAACCACACATCCTGTCTTCTTACAATACTCACCAATCGGCTTTATTCTTGCCACAAATGAAAGATATGCAGCCATATAAATATATCTATACATTGCCATGAGTCCTTCACATGTAATTAGCCCAAGGTTTTCAAATCTTCACTCCACATAACTGTAAGGCCCATTTTTAGCTGATATGTCCATACTTCCATCACTAGAGCAAACCACTAGATTCAACACCTAGCCAGATGGCTAGGCCATAAAACTCCCATCTATTAAACCATATACATTTTCTCTGCTGCATAAAGTGCTTTGACAAGGCATCAGAATTTAAAAGGCACTAAAATTAAACTAACTGATAATTGTCAGGGTTCTTATTACGGTCTTGGCTCTTGTGCCTGACGATAAATTTGACCAGTGTAAATTATGCAGATCATCCTCCTTGACCAGTCACATCCTCTAATGTGAAACGGAAATGTAATACAAACTAGGTAAACTATAAAATGACTTAAAACATTGAAAAATTGTTTGAAATGTTTTTTTTACACTTAGACTCAATTATCAGTATCGGGGTATAGAAAGGCACCATTTCACAGGACTATTAGCTAACAATTAATTTTGGCTCAGGCTCTGTTATGTCCCCTGGGTTTGGCTGGAGTAGTAATGCTGACACACTCACCTACATTAACAATAATAACAATGGCCTGAAGTTTAGCAGTATTGACCTGAGTTGAATATGGCTAACGCTGAATTTATGGTTAGCCAGGACCTCTACCTCTGCAACAGAAAAAGACAAAAAGAGTAGCATATAAAATATGAATATGCTACTTTTGCAATATTATTGGCAAATGTATTAACTAGCAGCTTAAACTCCTACAGGGAGACAAAAAAGGTCACCAGATGCAGGCAAAATGCTCAATGATAAGTTACTGTAACTGCTTCTCCAATAGGGTAAATATTTACGTTTAAATATTTCAAACTCCAGGTCTAACTCTAAAATGTTTCTGAAAGTCAAAACAAAAAATCCTTCCCAAATGTTTAAGACATCTGCTGAAATACAATCTTCTCTGGCTCCACACAGCTGTACTTCCTGAAAACCGCAACAAATAAGAACAGCTAAAACATCATTTATCATATAACTCCACAAAAACTGCGGATTCTTAAATCTTAAAAAATAACCACCACATTTCTGCAACCGGGGCTGATAGTAGCTGATTTAAGAACATTTTTAATATAAACTGCTTAGTTCAATGAAAGCTGATCAAAATACAAGCAAACAAAATTGTGCCCCAGTGTCCTTCACCATCTAAAATCTATGAAACCATTTCAAACCAACATACATTTATTTCAGGCATCATCAAGCTACTCTATAGAGTATCTTAACGCAAACATTATTCGGATTTCAAAAGTAATTTCAACTACTTAAAAGACCTTAATAGCAGGCTGGCATAAGGAGTGTTTTTATGCAGTGGAGATTCTCTGTTACTCTGGTATTTTGACGTCAAAGTAACTGGTTAGATAAGCCAATGACTAATCAAATATTCAGCATGGGGGTTTCCTGGGCTGCCTTAGCTTCCTGCAGTTGGTAGACAAGACACTAAGCAATGTTCAAATTAAAAGCAGTTGGCAGACCTGGCCTCAGTGGAGCAAACTGAGTAGCACATATGCAAGTACATGAAAATGAATTCTAAAAGAGGAAGAGCTGTGAAGACAGATGGAAGAATTAAGTGTTGATAAAGAAACAGATGAAGTGATCTGTCTGCGTGCTAATAAACTATTGTGTAGAGGGGGCGTGCCTCTTTCAGCCCTTTTGACCTGAGCAACATTAACTTCCCCACATATCCACATCTGTACACAGGACACGAGAGAGGGGTTAGGGAAATGGGGAAAAATAGGTGGTGGTGTGGTGGAGCTCAGCCTGCACTGTCCCTCTGCTCGGTTGACTCTCCTACTCCTGCCAATTGGGCCCAGCTGGGAGTCTATGTGTAAGAAAGGTGTGACCCGTTGGATATCTGAGAAGTGACGCTGGCACTCCTGGTCATAGCTTGCTCACTGCGCCCACCTGAAGCTGTCCTGCTCAGTGCCTGGGGGCTGTTCTGCACACCACTGCCTCTGGCACCCAGGGGTCCTGCCGAGGAATGGCCCCATGGCTGAGGGCCAACTCCACTCTGCATGGCTTGGCTCCAGGCTTGCTGCATGGGGACCCCTCCCTGACCAGAGTGGTAGTGGTGTTGGCTGCCCTGGTGCCCAGATCCTCCACTCCCCCAGTGGGGCCCTTGGGGGCCCCCAGAGTGGTGCTGTGTCTGGTGGTGAGCCCAGCTGCCGGGGGCCCCAGGGAAACTGTGGCTGAAAGCCTCTGGGGAAAGGTTGGACAGCACCATGTTGCTGAAACCTAGACGCATGCTCTCTGAGTCGAAAGCTTCGATCTCCCGGGCCTGGCGCTCCAGCAGACTACGGATCCTCTCCATACGTTCATTCTGAAGGGCCAGCATCTCCTCCTCAATCTGAGCAAACAAACACAGCTGCTCAGTAATACAGTGTCAACGTAGCATTTGCATAGTAAGGACAACAGAAAACACTGGAGCAGAAATGAATTGAAGCCTGTACAGACAAATGTTGACTGAATCTGAATCCAAAATGGCACCCTATGCACTGTGCCCAAAGTAGTACACTATGGTTTTGTTCCCCCCAATGATTGATTTCCTCAAGCCAACAAAGTATTATGTAGTATGAAGTCTCTGGCTCAAGCCGTTACGTTTTAACGTAGTGCACGCTTCTTTCCTGGGGGAGGGAGCAACTGCAGTGTGAAGAGCAATGCATCGTGTAAATTACTTATTGACCGCAAACATAAAGTGAGCAGATTTTGGACATGAACGTCCAGACATAAGACGACATATGAAAAACGCTTACTGCCAGACACATGAATGGAGTTAGTGGTAGCACCAGACTGGAGAAGTACTACAAGGAAATGTAGATATTTACGTAAAATACGTCTAAAACAATTATCTGTTTGGGTCCCTGGTCACTGATTTAACATGCAATATACAAGATGAGACCTTCTGCTCCAGCAGGGCTCTCCGGAGGGACACTCTCTGCTCTAGATCCTTCCTCTCACGGTCATGCTGAGCGTCCGTCTGCATCTTGATCTTGCTCTGGTAGGCGTTGAGTAGCTCAAGCTCCTGCTGCAGCTGCATCCTCAGCACTTGGCACTGGGCCTCCTGAGCCTCATCTAGACGCAACTAGAGGACAGGCACACGAGGTGGACACAACGTTAACACAACGCATCAGTAGACAGCCTTTTCCAAAGTCAACCCCAGTGAAGTGGTCAGGTCTGGGCGGGACTCACAGCCTGTGTGGAGAGCATCTCGTTGATCGAGTGGTCGTACTGCTCAGCCAGGATGGCCAGCTTGCGGGTCTGCTCTTCCTTCAGGCGCTTCAGGACAGCCTTGTGGTCAGACTTTGGTGTGCTCTCCAGTAGGTGGTTCCTCAGGGCCTTGTACTGTCTGGTCTGGATCTTACATGTGTCCTGGAACTGCTTCTTGATCTGGAGCTCTTTGGACTGGGCCATGGGAAAAGGAACAACAAGCAGCTGTCAAGTCCTTGCAAAGCTGCCAAGGAACATCAGACATGGAAATGTGTTAGTATCCGATATGTGCTCACCTTGAGGCTCTTGGGCTGCTGTCGGACCTCCATGACATGTTTGCGTCGAAGCTCCCTCTCTCTCCTCTTGTTGTACTCCTGCTGATTGGTGAGCTCGGTCTGGTGCTGCAGGCGGATTAGCTCAGTCCTCATCTTCTGGATGGTACTGACCTGGCCAAACTCCAGCTCCTGCATGGACTCATGGTGTCTCAGCAGCATGGCGTGTTCCAGGTCCTTCTGCGTCTGACGTTTATTCAGCTCCTAGACACAGGACAGGCAGGGGGAGGAACCTTAAAGGTTAGGAGATAGCTGCTACAACTAAAAGGGATGGACCGAAGAGATACAGAACATATGGTCACATGAAGAAACGGCAACGTATGGACTATGCTGAGAAGTAGATGACCAGAACCTATAGACGGCTGAGCCACAGATGAACATCTAAGGCCAAGCAGAGTTTAAAAAAGTGTCTAAGAAAGAGCACAGCTAAATGAGTGCTGACCTCTCTCACTAGATCTTGTTCCACGTTGTGGCGAGCAATGAGTATCCTCCTCTTAAAACGTCGACACTCCAGGTCAAGGTACTGTCTTTGTCTCCTCAGCAGATTGGCCTCCTCCTCAGCCTGGAAGTGCTGGAAGTTCTCCTTTTGCTTAGACAGCCACTCCTGCTTCTCCTTCTTAGGGGTCGACTGGTTCTCATTCAACTCCTGGAAAAAGAAGAGATGGGAGTTTCATGTCCACATTTCCTATAAAGGATGTCTTCAATACTTTGTCTGGCATGCCACACGAGTGTGCAGTCTAGCAGACACACGTTCAGTTTTTTCCTCAAATGAAGAGGCTACAATTGAAGATACAGAAGCAACACTTGATGATAGGCAAAGCAACTCAAATCGAACTTAACAGGGTATGCAACACCATGCTATCATACTGGACCTTATATCCATGTATTTGGAAATTTCTAACGTCAGTAGAATAGATAAAATGCTCTCTGTGTTTGTTTATTTACAATTTAGCAAATGTTCTGTATTGGTCCACCATGTTTAATGAGAGAAGGTCACAATTTCAGTCAAAACTGGCCATAACCATGTTCACTTTTAAATGATGTTCTTCTAGACCATAAATGCTATATAACCTGTCACTCTGACGGCATTGGCCGCACCAGCATTGACATGTCAACCGGCTGTGTCTTGGAACACTTTCTTCTGCTTGGTGACTGGACACTGCATTCAATCAGTTGCATATAATGGGATTCATTTGTGACACAATGCAACTAAGTTGAAATCAATTTTGAGGAGTGACGCACAGAGCAACCCGAATGGAACCCTGTGGCAAACAACACATTCCACCCAGATTGTCATGACAAGACATGTGACTCCATCTGTATGAGAGTGTGCCTTCCTCTACCTCTTTGAGCTGCTCCTTGCGGAGTTTATACTCTCGTTTCTGGGACTCGAGGAAGCTATTCAGCTCCTTCTTCTGCTGGCTCTGGATGTGCTGCTGGAACTTCTTCTCATCATTGGTAAAGGTCTTTGCCTGCAGAGACAGGATAATTGTTTTTTATTCCTCAAACTCTAACTTAAAGGACATACTCCTTCACAACCGTCCCTTATGTAAATGCAGTGGCAATTGTAGTAGTAGATATAGAAATACAAGCAGTAGATTCTAGACAAATGAAGATTAGACTAAGTAGAGAAAATCATTGAGGGGGAATATGGAGTAAATTGTTTGTCAAAATCATTTTCACATTAACCTGATGAAGAGTAGACAGAACTTTTTATCTATATGTATGTATGTATGTGTATATGTGTATATGTATATATATATATATATATATAT
>JACXGJ010006032.1:6740-36336 GCA_016801105.1 Esox niger | reverse complement strand
ACTGTATAGACTGACTGGATGTATGGACTGACTGACTGGACTGCAATAGACTGTCAGTAGAACAGATGAATCATTGAAGGATGAAAAGCATTTGATGCAACCTGCTGGTTATTCTTAGAACTGCAACAGTAGGTTCTGTATTTTTAGCACTCCGGTAATTATGCGAGCACCCTGTGGTTTTTAAGCCAATTGAGCAATGGAGATGACAAAAGCAAAATCAATTTGTGAACTGACTACCAAAGACCCAAAGTCAGAAGATTCCCTTATTGTGATTGGCAAGAGAAGAATACAATACTTTAAGGATAAATACAGTTCTTTTTTACAAACAAATTGTTTACAAGAAGTATAGCACCTTTTATGTTGAAATACAGTAAAATGTAAGAAATAATCCACAAGGAGAGTGTGCTTGCCAGTAGAAACCCGTAGCATCTTATTAGTCCAATTTCATTTGCTTCATTTTTGTTATTGGTTTTATACAAAATTATCTAATACATAGTCTAACATTGCAGTCATCTTTTCTTCATATAAGTTAAAGTCTGTTAATAAAGTCAATATAAAATGTGAAAACAACAGAATTATCAGAAAAAATGCCCCTTTTGATCCAAAAACATAAGGGAAAATATTGCCCAACTATACAACCAAGGGTGCCTTTGATAGCTTAAAAGGAAATGTTCTCCATTTGTTTTTTCTCCTTCATAGATCTGAAAACACAGGAGAGGTGAAAGACATTTGGTGAAATCCTGCCCAGAACTTGTTCTCACAATTGACGTCAGAGCCTATTTAGGCAAACACGAGAATAGGAATCTTCATACACACAAGTCTAAAAATAGCCGTAGCTTGACTGCTACTGGTCTCCTCCTCCGTGATTGGCTGAGCCGACGCAGTCTTTGATTTCTCCCTTGAGCTCGGCCAGCTGGGTAGAGTGACTGGCCAGAGTTCCGTTGACCTGTGACAGGTACGAGTCTGAGTGCGTCTCCAGCTCTGCCCTGATCCTCTCCAGGTGTTCTGCCAGCTCCCCCAGGCTGCCACACTGTCCCTCCACGTGGGTAACGCGACTATCCACCTCCTTCACCTCCCTCTGCACACCCAGGGCTGTGCTCCGGCAGCCCTGCAGCTCCCCAGCCAGCCTCCTCCTCAGGCTAACCAGCTCCCCCTTCAGCTGGGCTAATCGTCGCTCCCCGGCTCCTAAGAGAGAGGCCTGTTGCCCTACTAGCTGTGTGATGCCCTGGACCTGGTTTACTAGCTGGTTCTCTCTCTGTGTCCATGTGGCGTTAGCGTTGCCAACCTCCTTGGTAAACAGGCTGACGGAGTCCCTCAGGCCCTTCAGGGTGCGGTTCACAGAGTGGACGTTGATCTTCAGGAGGGTGATCTCTCCCTGGACGGAGCCTTCTTCATCCTCCTGGTCAAGACGACTCAGCAGTGTCAGCAAGGTGGCGTTGAGGCGGTCCAGCCGGTCAGTGTGGGAGTCCACACGACCGGACAAATTCTTCTCCACCTCCCCGCAGTCCTCCTCCAGGCCTGTCCCCATGCCTCCTCCAGGAGTGACGGGCGAGCAAGAGGATGTGCAGAGGAGCTCCAGGTCTGTGAGTTGTTTCTGGATGCCATCCAGGTCTCCCTCCACCCTCCTCCTGACCGACTCGATTTCAGTCTCTAGAGCGGGCACCACCTGACCCTCCAGCAGAGCGGGGGCAGTGGCGTTGCTCAGCTCCTCCACGGCCACAAACACCCTCTCTTCGAGAGTCCTCAGCTTGTCCTCCAGCAGGGTCTTGAAGCCATCCAGGCCCCCAGGCACCCCACCAAAACCCACATCCCCAGACTCGGTGCTGTTGAGCCGGGCATCTATATACTCGAGACGGCCCTCTATCAGTGTCTCTAAGTGGATGGTCTGGTCGGTGAGCGCTGCCTGGAGCTGGCGTTGAGACTCCGTCAACCCCTTCACCGATTCCTCTAACATCAACACTCTCTGAGACAGGCTGCTCACCTGCAGGGACAATCACATGTCAAACTGTGTTCAGAAGAGCTGTGATATTTTGTTACAATTCGTTTGTCATTACATGTTTTAGACATTTAGCATTTCAATGCTCTTCTCCACAGAGACATAATTTAAATGAATTTATGTTGCATTAAGAGTCATTGTGCTATTTATTTTAAACTGTAACCCAGTGGTTACACTGCATTGTTTAATGTGCGGTATTATATGCCCATAGTGTAGCATATAATGGTGTGGCTGTCTAAAAATATTGGTGTATTTCTGTTACTCACATCCCATAATAAATAAAAAGCATGTCTGTTGAAAATAGTCATAGTATTCCTTGGTACCTGTCCACAGCAGCTTTCAGTGAGAGTAAGACCCTGTATCTGGGCTTGAAGAGTCCCCAGCTCCTCTCTCAATCCGGTTTCTCTGCCATCCAGTGACTGCTGGATCTGCTCCTGGCCGTCCATGTGTTCGTTGTGACACTGTCTTTGAACCTCTCCGATCCTCTCATCACAGTGGTTCTCTAGGACGGACAAACGTCTCTCGAAACCGTCCAGGATGTCAGCGCGAACATCAGCCAGCTTAGCATCCAGCAGCTCCTCTAGGACGGAAGGGGAGCCTGACCCGGTGACGGGCCTGCCGGACACGGTCTCTAAAAGCCTCTTCAGCTGCCCGTCATGGCCCAGGACCATGCCCTGGGAAAAGATCATGTTGATGGTTTGGTTATAGGTAGCCTCTTATGCTTTATGAGAGATTAATCAGCAAAATGCCAAAAGTACACATGTTCAGACTGTGTATAGGGAGGAATGAACCCTAAAACTATCAACTATATCTCTGGATTCAAGTATTTCTTTTGTGGTGACTGGCCATCCTCGATTCCATCACCTCTTTAAAGCAAATATGTGTGACATCACATCTATAGGTTGAGTATCTAAAAGGAATGTCAATTGTGACACTGTCAAGTAAAGCTACCTGAATTATGAGATCATTTTCATAGTCTATCTTTTCTTGAGTCATGTTGTTTTTTGCAGTTCTGCTTTTCAGAGTAGATATTCCATTTGTTTGATGACAACATGATAACACAGACCTGTATCTCCTCCAGCATGTGTCCCTTGGCTTTGAGCTCATCCTTGACCTCGGTCACCTTCCCAGCCAGATCCCCAAATCCAGGGAAGCCATCTCCTCCCTCCAGTCCATCCGGGGCCCCGTCTGGGATCACCCCGAAGCCAATGGAGGAGTCGGAGCGACGGGGAGCCGTGGAGAGCAGTGACCCCAGCATTCTGCTTGTGTCCTCACGGAGCGAGAGGCGCAGACGCTCCTCTAGTCCAACCACCATCCCGTTCAGAGTGTCCAGGCCCTGGGCCAGACGGCGCAAGTCCTCCTCCATTTGGTCCAAACGCTCACCGCTGACACCCACTTTATTACCTAGAAAGAAAGAGAAAACTTTATTTTTGAAGGCACAAGGAGAATAGGGAAAAAGCATAGCAAAGTTTTAAACAATGCCTTGGTAATACAGTCCTCTCCAAAAGTATTGGAACGGCAAGGCAAATTCCTTTGTTTTTGTTGTTCACTGAAGACATGTGGGTTTAAGATCAAAAGATGAGTAAGAGACAAGAGTTCAGAATTTCACCTTTCATGTCCTGGTACTCACATCTAGATGTGTTAAACAACTAAGGACAAACCACCCATTGTTTGAACCCACTCTTTTTTCAAGTGAGCAAAACTATTGGAACATGTGACTGACAGATGTTTCTTGTTGCCCAGGTGTTGCCTTTTAGGTAATTTTTTAAAACATTAAATAGTTCTACATGACCAAGTTTCCATCCTTGGTTTAAACCTATAAAGACTGCATTTCTTGTTAAAGAGGATAAACAAACATGAAGACCAGAGAACAGTCTATGGGAGATATGCAAGCCATTGTCAAGCTGAGAAAAGAAGGAAAATTGACCAGAGCCGTTGGACAAACATTGGGCATAGCAAGCTCAACAATTTCGAATGTCCTGAAAAAGAAAGAAACTAGTGGTGCACTGAGCAACAGACATCGAACAGGTCGGCCAAGGAAAACAACAGAAGTTGATGACAGAAATATAGTGAGAAAACCCCCCAAACATCTGTAAGTGAAAACCCCAATCCACGGTGCAGGGGTGAAGGTATCACAATCCACAGTTCGAAGAAGACTCAGAGAGCAGAAATATAAAGGCCACACCACAAAATGCAAACCACTCATCAGCAGTAAGCATCGGAAAGCCAGATTGAAATTTGCAAAGGTTCTGGAGCACAATATTATGGACTGATGAGATCAAGATGAATCGCTACCAAAGTGATGGAAAGGCCAAAGTGTGGAGAAAGAATGGAACTGCTTATGATCTGAAGCAAACAAGCTCATCTTTGAAGCATGGTGGAGGTAATGTCATGGCTTGGGTGTGCATGACTGCTTCTGGAACAGACTCGTTAATTTTTATTAACGATGTAACTGATGATGGTAGCAGCAAAATGAATTCAGAAGTGTACAGAAACATTTTGCCTGCCAATTTATGGAGAGATGCATTGAAACTAATCAGGAGGAAGATTATCATGCAGCGGGACAATGACCCAAAGCACACTGCCAACAAAAAAAGGACTTAATCAGGGGAAAAAAGTGGAAGGTTTTAGAATGGCCAAGTCAATCACCTGACCAACCCAATAGAGCATGCATTCCATCTCCTTATGAGAAGACTGAAGGGAGAAACACCCCAAAACAAACAAGAACTGAAAGAAGCTGGGTTAAAAGACTAGAATTGCATCACAAATGAAGAATGCAACTGTTTGGTGATGTCGAAAGTTCGCAGGCTTGTGGCAGTTATTGCAAGTAAAGTTTATGCCACAAAATATGTTTCACCTAATAATGTTGTGATCCAATACAAACGGTAATATGTCTTAAGTTCTCAACTCTTGTCTCATACTCATCTTTTGATCTTGAACCCAAATGTTTTTAGAGACCACCAAAAACAAAGGAAATTGCCTTACCATTCCAATAATTTTGGAGGGGACTGTATATTCCTAAACATTCCTTACCATAGTTAGGCTTGACATTCCCAATGGGCAGTTGTCCAGAGGGGATGGGTCTGCTATCAGGCTGACTTGGGAAAGGCCTCCCTGGTTCCAGATTACCTCCACCAGGAACAGGTTTGTGGTCCAGGGGAGGTCGGGGTTGGCCATGGGGATACCCTTTCATTCCAGGCCGGTAGGGGGCACCCCCTTTGAACAGAGATGTATCTGGCATGGAGGTAGGCCCATCATAACAGTTCTCACCGGAATACCCTGGACAACACCTCCATTCCAGCTCAGTAATGGTCTTATGGCCCACCTTGTACTTGGGCTTGTAGAAGCTCCGGTACCTAGAATGGAGGATGGAGAAGAGCTCAAGGTTAGCAACTATCATAAAAAGTGAGGAGGTAAGAAAGATGATCATTTATCAGATTAGGTAAGGTATGCACTGTAGATCAGGGTATTTAGAGACAGTGTGGTGCGGAGAAGAGACCTCAAACAATGGATTGTTATGAAACATGAGACTGTTAATCCATTTACTTTATACTCCAGAGGTTCTCAAACCACTCCTCTGGGAATAACAGCCATTCCATGTTTTTGAACTTTTCCAGAGCTACATTAGCACATCTGATTCAATTCGTGGGCTAATGATCATTCCCTTGATTAGATTAATCAGATTAACTAGTTCGGTGTTACAACAAAAATGGAAAACATCTGCCAGTCCCAGAGGACAGGTTTTAATATACCACTGTTATACTCTGCCCATGTAATGAGGAGTGGTGATCTATATAAATCTCTCCATCCATCTGTCTGTCTTTCTACACCAACCGTTTCCTCTTTCTATCACACTTTCTACACCTCCCCTTCCCCTCTCCACTCTCACTCTTCCTGTCAGATTTCTTACATTTTTCAAAGTAACTATCCTTTGATTCTTTTTTGCCACTACAGCAGCCCTTTGAGAGGTTCCAGTTTCATCAGAAAAAAATCTTAAATCCGAGCTAAGGTAGTCATAACAGAGATGTGCTTTAAATGCACACTCACACAAGGTATGCACTTTATTACTGTACTAGGGACTTAAAAACATGCATAGTTAAAATAATATAATCCCTTACAGTATATAACCCTAACTTTAATCCCCAAAATATTACCATAACCTCTAAACAGATTTTTCAAAGGAATTTTCTCAATGTGTTTTAATAAATAGGCGTTGTCTCTGTAATGCTCAAAATATTAGTTTGTTTATAATCCACTGGAAGGGAAAACCATTCTCGTATTGTGATAACTAGTGGAGTATTACTGGAAGGCTCTCCTCCCACGAGGCATGGGCAGAGTCACACAGGCACTGACAGCACAGTTGGCTGGGAGAGTATGGTGGTAAACACACTCCGACCACCAGAGGGAAGCACTAACACATAACTCCGTGTCTGTCAAAACTACGGCAAGGGGGTCCACATCATCATTAACCTCGAGTTACGGTACATACGTGAAAGAGGCCTGTGGGTCGATTTATAAGATGGTCAAATTCACTTACATGACGACGGGACACTTCTGCCCCCAGAGGCACTTAGTGGTGTACTCCGCCTTGACATATGTGGCCATGCCGTCCTGCATGGTGCACGTGATGTTCCTCTGGACCACATACGCACAGTGATTTCTATTAGAGGGAGAGAGAGAGAGATGTGGGTAAGAGAGTACAGTACATCAATAACAGCAGGACAGAAGTGCAGGATATCATCAAGTCCTCGAACTGATGCTGAGTCTCCACAAGCTGTGAACAACCTTAGCGACTGTCGCCACACCAACACACAGCTGCACTTCACAATGGGCCAAGGTTGGAACAGAATCGCAGGAATTGTTTTCAAATGAAAATCCGTCCCAAATGATCAATTTCCAATAGTTGACACTGAACTAGGCCAACATACTAGATAAAGACAAATGTATGTCTGTTTAAGGCCATGCCTTCAACAGTGTCCAAAAAGCTTCATGGCTCAGTTTAACCAAAAGTCATACAGAACAATTACGCCCTGCCGACTGATATTTCATTTTTCATTTATTCTGTTGCTTTATCGTCCATGTAACCATAGCAACGAGCTAAATGTTCCTTGGCCCAACCACACAGGAAACTGTCCTCAGGTCCCTTCAGGCCCAGTTAGGCACTGTTACGTTCCAAGGGATTCTTATTATTTAGCTCATGTGAAACGCAGTACAGGTCCACAGCTGTTCACGGCACACAGAAGTGATTTGGAGGAAAGAGTAAAAACGTTGAGGCAGATAAATGTGTTTAGACCAAGATAACAGTTCACGGGGCACAGAGAGAGGACAAGCAGAATTTAAAAAAATCTGAAACCCTTTCCTTATTCGTGAGGCATCCCCAGGCTTTCTGTGTATGTGTGCATGCATTTGTGAACTCCCGCTCTCTCTGTCCCTCGCTCTATTGACTCTGTTGATAGTGGGCTGTGGGAGGAATGACTGGGCTCTTTTCATTCCAACCAGACGACCTGTTCCCGGGGCGTGCGTTGTCAAGGAAGTGATTAGCATTGCTGTCGAGTGACCTGACCTGACCACTTATGTTACAGTGCCAAGCCTCCAGTTGTGTTGGGGGCAGGGTTGAGGACACTGGGCTTCTTGGGACACTGGGATACCTCTATCTAAAGGAAAAGGTCTGTCTTTCACACATACAGGAACATTTATCCACTGTCCCCCCCAGGATTGAAACCCATGCTCCTCTGCTGTGCATACGTAAAGTCCTTCTTCATGTGTCACTTGATGTGTAAATATGGGTTAAGGCGGATTAATATGTTCTCCCCACAAACGTACTGAAGAATGCCCTCAAGTCTTCAGAGCCCGACATCTGCAACTTCTCCAACCTTCTACATCAACTTCAATGAGAGACTCATCTCATGTTACCCAGAGTGTCAGAGGAGGGAATACAGTCTGTGCTCCCAGAGTTATTTGTCAGGTGCACATCTGGGCAGAGCGAATGGCCTTGAGACGTTCAGCACAAAAGGCCTAGAAATCGGGAATCCAAATGTATACAGCCAATAGGAAGTGTCTTCTGCCTTCCTCCTATATTCACGCTCTCTTTCCCTCTCTCTCGCTGCCTCTCTCCTAACTTTGTCACCCACAGTGATCACTTCCCCTCTTCTCTTGTCCTCTCTTTTCTTCTCCAATCCCTTCACTCCAGCCATTTCATGGCTCTGTCAATATCATTTGGTTCTGTATGATATTTAATCCTGTCAGGTGTCTTAAAGACAAAGAGAGAAATGTTATGAGATGAATACAGCAAGGCAGAGAGAGAAGAACAAATGAATATCAATATGTGTGGTCAATGAGTAACAGAGATATGTAATCACAAAGGCAGATACCTCTGAAGCAGAGCCTTATAATACAGCTGAGTCATTGAGGCCAGGTGTTTGAAACCTGGTTGTGGCAAACTGTTCCTGTGGGGTCCAGCAGAGGGCGATATAAATTAGGTTGGATGTCAGGCAGGGCAGCCGTATGTTGGCCTGCAAATGATGGTGGTAGGTCGAGTACCTTCTGGGCTCAATCAAGGTTTTTGGCTGGGGATTGCATTGTCCTCAAGCGTGTCTTTGCTGTTGAAAACTTCCCGGTTGAGTGAGACATGTGATAAAGGCAGAACTGCTTAGTGAGACGTGCATTGGAGGATGCGAGTAGGCCTTTGACTTTCCCACAGCAGCTGGACTAGGCAAGGCCATAACCATCAATTGACCATTAAAAAAACATGACGGGAGGAAAATAGAGTGACATTTTAAAACAATAGGGGACCTGTTTACACTTACACCTTGGAGCTCACCCCCCCCATTTCCCACTGAGACCACACAGAGAGAACCCTAAAGATTATGAGGGCTTCATAATCTAGGCCTGGAGTGCGCATGTGTGTGTGTGTGTGTGTGTGCATGCAGATGGTGTGGTGTGTGTGTGTCCATGCATGTTTCTCTGAGTATCAGCTGGCTTCAGCTGCTGTCCTGGTTCTGGGAACTTTGAATTGGCTTATTGTACTGTATGTGAGACATCCAGGCAACGGTCAGGCTGTGTTAATCCAGACACTAGAGACTAAGCAGAACTGATCCAGTAACGGTTTCAGATGAGAGGACAATATGTATTAATGTTTTGCGGTTTGAGAGGGATAAACTTTACGCCTTTCATCTTAGCCAAAAAAGTGTTTACACAAAAGACAACTGTTCACAACCCTAGATGCTTAAAACACAATTCTCTCCTCCTGCTCTTCTCCTGCTCACCACAACCTAAAACAGATTCTGTACCTTTTTAAAGCCCCCACCCCCTAAAACAAAATCTCTATATCTCACGTATCTACAGACCCAACGTCCTTTTGACAACAAGACAGCACAGTCCCTTTCATAACTTTCTCCTAACATTCTTCCTCATGTCGCTCCCTCTCACATCCTCTTGCTGACATTTTGAGTCCATGTGTGCTCCTGCCGGTGTGGTCCATTCCCGCTGTAAATAATTCCAGGATAACATTACTGTTCCGAAATTCAATGTGTATCTCCCAAAGGGAAAGAATAATTACCTTTAAAATTCTCCTATGGAGAGCTTTGGCAAATATTGTTGCAAGTAGGCCCCCACCCTCTTCCAAGCCCATAACAACACACCCCTCTATCCATCCACTAATTTCCCGTCTCTTCGTGTCTCCTCCCTTTCTTTTTCGCTTCCGAACATTCTCTCTCTGTATCCCGCCATCTCTCTCTTCCTCTTGAAATGTCTCCCTTCATCTTCCTCTCTATTGTGCTTTTTTTTCTCACTCTTACTCTCCGTCTCCCGTCATTTATTTTTCTCTCCGTCTCACCATCTGTGCCTTCTCCAGCTTCTCCAGCTGTGTATTCCACGGCTGTAGTGACAATGTTATGGCTGTTTATTAATGACATGTTATTCTCACCTGCAGGATTCAGTAGAACCATCTAGAACCTGTCCTACACCGTAACATCAGATAGATTTATTAGTGGAGAGAGAACCAATATAAACTTTAACAACCATTTCAACAGTCCGGCAAATGATCCCAGGCAGACATAGCCGGTCCCCCCTCCCGTGTCTCCCTTTTACTCTCTCTCTCTCCCTCTGTGGTTTTTAATCAAACGTACTTCCAATGCTTTGACAGGTCTTATGGTCCCCCAGTGTTTCAGATGATGTATAGGGTACCTGTGGCTCTTGATGAGGTTTAAAAGAGACAGAGAGCAGTATTCCTGACCACTGGGATCCCTTGGTGTGTGTGTGTGGGGGGGGGGGGGGGGGGGGGTATAGTAGGCAAGGTCAGTGCATATGGCTTTTTTTACATTTTCACCTTTGGTTCCACTGTTTTCCACAAATCATTCAGTCACTATCAACATGTCAAAAACCTGAAGATGAATATATATCAAATTATGTTATTTCAGCACCCAGCTCGACCAAAACTTTGAAACACACACAATCTCACTCAAATGGCAAAAACATTTCCTGTAGCTTCAGTTCTGGAAATGCAGTGAGAGACTCCAAAGCAGGAAGCTCTTGTGCCAACCCATTTAAAGAGCTCCCTCTACCCCAAGGTATTTCCTGAAAAATGTAATCCACTTTAGTCAAGAAAAGCTACCCATGATTTTCAACCAAAATGCTTGAGTTACTAATACTTAGGGATTGCAGTGCGGGAGGAAATAACTGCCATCGTGGGAAAGAATGTGCTTGATAAAAAGAAAAATCTGCTTGTAGGAGTGCACCTGTTTGTAGAGAGATATTAAAAAGCATTACAAATATTGTTTCTACCTGCTGCTTATAGCTGAAAGCATGCTTGTCAAAGCTTCCTAGGGAATGTCAGGAATGTCTATATCTCTGCTGTCATCTTGACACAATACACTATATAAACAACATTTAAGGACAAACAATTACAGTTTTTCTGAGCATATCTGTCCCAACACCCTGCAATTCAACAGGGCAAGGCTCCGTCTCAGGCCCATGCTCAAAAGGAAATAAACAGGAACACCAACATGATTTATGACCTCCTGACCTCAAAGACATTTCACCCTTAACCCCTGACCCTGTTCTAATTCATCAATGGATGTCACAGCATGTTTGTACACAGCGTCACTCAACAATTCATACATGGATTCACACTGCTACTCATGATCTAGAGCATGTATTGTCTCACAGAACCATTTGCGGAGTCTATTGACAAGATGTTAGTGATAGTCAACTGATTCAGTTAAGGGTCAATCTACAGTTTAAAGAATTACAAAGTGGACAACCTGCCGCTTTTTTGGTAAAATGCTGAGCCTGAGGGACTGGGCTACAGAAACGTAACCACTATTTAATGCACATAGAGCTATGGAAACAAGGACTGCCATTCCAAAGTGATCAAAATGATTTGATTTCAAAATGTTTGTTGTAACATGTTTTAAAGGTATACCCATAAAATAAGGTATCAGGTACTTAGGGTTACTCTAGTTTGACTGGTTCCAAAGACATTTAGAACTGATAGTCTTTAAAAATCTATAGATACAAACCAACAAAAAATAAACAAGATTGTTTTTCGGGAAGTACGCTGACAATAACTTTCTGTTTGTGAGATACTCTGCTTCAAATACAATCTCTCCACAATAAACTTTATGTTATAATAAGTGTTTTTCTGCATTGATATGATGGAATTCTTACAAATGTCTCCTTTTGAAGGTAGAAAATATTAATCTATAACTTAAAGCCAGACATAAATAAGCTGGGCCATTCAGCAATACACTACAAAGCAGTATTTAAGCAGTATTACAATAAACACATGCAAATAGTTCAAGTGACTGAACAAACATTGACCTGGCTTGACTCCTGGTTCTGAGTTCGAAAGATGCGTTTGTTTCAGTCACCAGCCAATAAGATGAATGATCCAGAGCCATATGCTGTCTTGCGAGCCTGGCCTGGGGCCTACCCTCCATAAATTTCATGTGGACCCCTCCCTCAACTTATTTTACCTGCTTCCACTCTATTAACGGATTTCTAGTGATGATTGAGACAGAAATATGGTAGCAGCACAATCCATTAGAAACATCCCAATGAGCTGCAGGAATGACAACTTCTGTGGCCATATCATTTCAAGTCCCATACAGTCGAGTTGTGGCCATTGTGATCATTGTCTGCCCTGTCAGTGCCGGGCCACATTCCCTCCCACCAGGAAGTAGCCGGCATGAAAGGCCTGAACGGCTGTCGAATCACACGCTCCATCGAAACAAGACAGAAAAAGGCAAACCAGCTGAACACTTGGCTGAGAAGGTTGTGATGGGTTCATTTTATTCAGTGACAATTAGTCTACAGAAGGGTTTTATTTTGTTAAGTAATTTTAGACATGTGTGTCATGTTTTTACTGGGTGTCAGAAATTCCAAATAATGACAGACGCACGTGTGTTATTTTTAAGGCTCTATATTTCCACTGGACCCGACACCAACTGCAGTCGTATATCTGCCATGGTGTTGAGTCTGTGATATAACCCCAGGGTCCTGTATGTCCTGAGTGACTTAGAAGGCCTCTTATTACTACAGGAAAATAGATAGAGATATCCGAACTATCTATCGTGAACTCGGGTCCTAGTGCTCTTTCTGAAGCCATAGTCAATTTACGTATTTTAACTTCAGTTCATTAGAGTCCCCATTAGCTATTGCACATACAGCAGGTACCAAAACTGGGGTCTACGTACAGTATAAACCCGTGACTTGTACAGGCAAGACATCAAACCATCTTTATTTTACACTTGATTCAAATATGTTTTCTAGTAAAAAGTTATAAAGAAAAGATAGAAAAAATTTGATATACACTGAGCACGTTGCTGAAGAGCAGAATAAATTGACATTTTTTTACCTTGGCTTAGGAATCTGAACCAGCGACCTTTTGGTTCCTGTTTACCACTTTCCATTAACTACAGTGAATTATGAAAACCTGTCTCTAGAATGCAGGATATCTCTTTAAACCGACTATACAAGACCCCACAAAAGCAGTAAAGTCAATGAAAAGTAATAGCTCCCCAAATTATTCAAGTAACAGTTTTCTTCACACACTATTAACTGCTGTACTGTGCATCGACTCAGGATGCAGAGGTTGAACAGTATATTATACTTCTTTAAGGGTCACTGAGCAGAATCCTTTCTCTGAAGATTACATTACTGAATTTAAATAATAACATGACCTGTCGCCTCCTCTTCTGTTACGGAATAAAATCAGAATAGCATTAACAAATCCATGGCGGTTTAAGCTGAGAAAGATAGTACTGAGCCTGACTGAAGCGAGTGTGAGTAGACTGTAATACAAACTGATAGATGGACCGGTGAAATAGTTCAAATAGAGACTATCTTAGAGAGTCAGACATTTTTTTGGACACAAAATTATTTGAAACATTAACTGCAGATGTCTTTTTGTCATGTATGCTTGTGTGTATGCTAGCGGTACAGTGAACATCTTACATATGGCCCGTTAAAATGTTTTTCTGGCATTTTTCTTTATTTGCAGAGACAGTGGGGAAAGATGACTTTTGCTGAAGAATGGTCAGCTGGATTCAAACACCCGTATATATGCACTGAAAGCAGCAGCCAAACCACTAGACCAACATAAACAATGCCAATTACCCTAATATGCCACAGTTAGAGGCCAGGCACTGGCCTTGGAATTCTGATACCTATGTATGTGTATGCATTTCCAACAAGAGCTATAATTCTCATTCTAATTTTACATTTTTATCAGGTGCTGCTATATGTCTCGCTGTTAAGTGCAAGTAACTGGTATGGTATGAGCAACCATTACTGTACATGCAAATGTATGATTTAATGTTCCTCTATACAGTATATGGTTTAAATATATAGTGTTTCTATGCTTTTAGTTGACCCCCTAAATTATATTTTTCATTGTTGTTTTTACATAGAAATTTGTTAACTTAACAAAACAAAATACACCCAAATATATTTTTTTAATAAATTACAATCACAGGAAGCATGCAATGAAGGCCATGTGTTATAATCAGTAAACTACTCCTTTGTGTCCATTCTCCGCCCTCTGCATGGTTACAGTAAATTGAGAGTTAATGTTTTTGATAGGGTTACGTGGAGGCATTCGTTCCAAATGGTTAGGGTTTGTGGTTTGGGAGCGGGTTTAAAAGAAATGACTGCACGGTTTTAAAAAAAGAAACGGCTTAGCACCAGGATTAAACATTCAGCTCAGGGCCATATTCCACCCTCTACCTCCATCCACCATCCCCCTCCACGATGCCCTGACCACAGCCATACTTGATGGTGATAATGCTAACTGTTGCCCTTACTCTCAGGTCTTTAGATTTATTCAGAACGTTCTGGGAGCTATTTTCTACTGAGAGCTGGCGTGTTCTCGCTAGTGCACGTGTATGTTTGTGTGTATGTTTGAAGTGGTTGGTGCCACTACCATAAACCAAACAATCTGACACCAGACAGTGGGTTACAAAGTCCTGTCTCATGACTGACATAGTGACAGTGGATAAAGCCATTTAGACTTCAAAGTATAATACATACTGTCTCCCTGGAAAGGTTAAGACATGGTGACTTTCGAAAGAGAGAGGGAGACCCAAAGATGGTGCCAAGGTGGGAGAGACTGACAGAGACGGGATAAGAGAGACTGACAGTAGATGGATGTGTTGAGTGTTTTCAGATTCAATGTTAGCAGAGTGGACACCTATTGTCCTTGTGGGGTCCATGTTCTACTTTATATCATTGAAGATGAACGACTGTTCCTGATATTGTATCTAGGTACAAACTAACGTTTCGGTCCACCCAGCTACTTCAGCGGGTAAATTGAAAATCGTGTCACTCAGACTTTGTCTTCCCCCAACTGCACCATGAAACACAAAGACAAATGAATTTATGATTTTTTAGCAAATAACATCACATTGGGCAGAATTTCAGGGTTACCATGGTAATGGAACCAACAGCATCCCACTCTGGGACGATTTTCCCCCTATGGTGACACTCTCAAGCTTGAATCTGACTATACTGTTGTAAACAGAAGTCATCGCTAGCAACTAAAATGATCAAAACAATCTAAAAATACAAGAAACAGATGATTGCACATGGATTTGATCATCCAGCGATGTAATCCATTGCTTTCAGTGGACATATTTTGTTAATGACACTGTGGGTGGTTATATTTGGATCCTATAGTGGAACTAGTCTCATGAGTAATTGTTTTTGGACATTCATCTCCTTCCTTTCTTGGAATTATACAACAGCAAATCGGGAAATGCTACTGTTAGCAGGTGCTAACAACTAGTTACATTAGAGACAAATAATACTGTTTTCCCCTAGCAGTTGCCTGCACACTGTAACACACTGCAGTCCTTGTGACTGCACTGGGACTTCAGACAAAATATATACTCATTTTCTTCTGTTGCGGCTTAGATTCAGCAGCCAGCGTGTCAACGCTGCAGTAAAGTGGTACAGAAAACTCTGTTGCGGTGAATGTGTTGATAGTGTTATGTCAAATTTAAGGTTGATAGTGTTATGTCAAATGGTAAGGAAAGGATGAGGGTTAGGGTGAACTGGGAAAAAGTGCAAGGAACGGCAACATTTGGCCTAATCAAAAACCAGGATCGTGTGTTCGATTCCTACCAGGATCAATATAAATAAATAGCATATGTAAACTCCTACCGTGTGTCTGATGAATCGTTGTAATCTCCCGGGTACAGATTCTGTATGTAAACAGAAGACAAACTTTCGGAAAAATTTCACCACCGAGTAACTAAAGTGATATCGGATTCTATGTAAGGATCAGCCGGTTCCAGTGAATTTCAGTGATGAGGGGAGAAGACGGGGTGAGGGAGGGGTGAGGGTAAAGACAAATGAGGACCAGGCCAAGGTCCGTCTTCCAAGACTGTTTGAGGAAATCAGCAGGGAGCTGGGGAGCTGGGGAGCTGCGGAGCTGTCCAGAGTGGTACACTTCTCAGGAGAAGCCAAGCAAGAGAATGGGGGGAGTGGGATCGCCCTGGCAACAACCTTCCATTTGGAAATCTCTCTTTGCGATCCTAAATCTCTCTCGGCAGAACACGCCCTTTTATCGGTCAGCGTGGGTCGCTCCTTACTGTTTCATGACAAGTCACTTTCAGACAATTTATTAGCAAATGAGAAGGAAAAACCCAGACAACCATGAAGTAGGAATTATTCCCCCAACTACAAGGTGGTTTGAGTAATTATTTTGTCGGTGACTAAGAAAGAGCTAATGTTTTTCTTGAGTCAGAGAACAGAAACTGTCACCACATTCGGGCCCCTTAGATTTTATGTTGAATTACTGAGGCTGGACTTGTCAGATTTACCAGTCGTGTCTTCATTGACAAACTTGATCCACCACACTCACTTGCTCTTATGTGGGCAGCCTAAAGCCTGGCAGCAATCTGTTTATCTCTCTCGATGTCGCTCTTTCAATTTTATTTAAATTTAAAGTCTTCATATGAATGGGAAAATAGTGGGAAAAAACATGATACAATAAATAACAGAAGTAAAACTTTTAAAATAATTATCTACTTATGTGATTGTTTTGAGAGTTGGTACATGATTCAAACAGCATCTTAAAAGAGCAGGCCATGGTGTGGATATAGCCTGGTACTGTGGCACCACTCCCATCTGGCTAGGGGTTCCCAGCTGTAGGTCCGCTTCTAATTGAACCCCCTCCATGTACACACACACACACACACACACACACACACACACACACACACACACACACACACACACACACACCCAAATGCTTAGAAGATCAATACTCATCATCAGCTCAGCTCTCCCTCTGCGACCCAATAAAGATCATAATAACCTCTTTGTTTCCTCAATGTCATTGTTGCTCTACAACGTTTATCCTGAGTCACAGATGGTCTTAAGCGTAAACCACAGAGAAACCTGACAGTGGGTGTCTGTGTGTGTGCGGGGGTGTGTGTGAGTGAAGAAGCAGAGAGTCAATTCAGCCAACGTTAAAGAAGTGAGGCGCAAACCTAAATCGTGTTTTATCAGCCGTCCATAATGTGATGCTCAAGGGAAACTGAGACAATGATGGGTCACTGGTATCATAAATATTTTTGAACTCAGGAAAGATTCTCCGAATTGCCTTAAGATTATTTTGTGTCAATTAAATGACGTTGACCACTTTGACAGTTGTACCGGTGAGGAAAATAAGTGCAAGTAACCCAAATAAATTCCCATTTGTTGTATGACAGTTAAGTTAAGTCTGGTGCAGCGGTGTGGTTATCTGATCTACACACCACACTTTTAGAGGTGCAGAACAATTTTTAGAGGTGCAGTACAAGGAAGCTGGTAATGTACAGGTCAGGTTAGCCAGTTTTAGTAGGTGTGCTTACTTGTGGCGGGTCATATGCTTCCCCAGGGTGGAGTGTCCAAACTTGTACAGGTTGTATCTGTTGCCTTGGCCACCATAGAACGGGTTCCCATAGAAGGTTCCTTTGGTGTCCACAAGTGATAGCAGCAACCCCAGAATGAAGGGCTGCAAAGCAACTTGAGACAACCTCATTTTCCCCACCGCAGAAATAGCACCCGCAGAGAAAGCACAGACAAAAATGAAGTCCGACTGAGAACTTAAGATGATTGGAAAGATTCAATATGATCTGTGCGTTAAAGATCCTCGGTGCTTCCTGTGGTTTGGTCTTGTCTTCAGTCCGCTCTGAGGGAAATCTGTCGTCCAAACATCTGCAGAGTCCACAGCATCCTGACCTGTCCCGCACCTCCTCGCTTCTGTTCTCTCCAAAGTCCCTCAGACAAGTGGCAGCCACAGGCAGAGCAAACTGGGAACTAGGGAAGGAGAGCGGGGTGGGGGGAGTGAACGAAGGAGGGAGAACACAGCTAAAGGTAAAGAAAAGGGGGAGAGACAGAGTGAGAGGGATAGAGAGATAGAAAGGGTCTCTAGGAATGCCAGAGCTCCATAGGCGTGTGTGTGTGTGTGTGTGTGTGTGCGTGTGTGCGTGTGTGCGCGTGCGTGTGCGTGTGTGCGGGGAACGTGCTGACTAAGCTCCCTCAGTCTTCTATGTGCTGTGTGTGTGGGTGTGTGTGGAGCAGTGTGCTCAACTACCGTCTCTGAGGGGGCTGGCTGACAGGCCAAAGCCATTTGCATAACCCTCCCCACTACCCCAGCCCAGACACAGGGGGACTAACGGCATAGGCCAACGTTCTCTCCCTCGTTCCCTTTAACTTAAGAATTAAACTGGAAACAGAACAGCTCAGATCTTTCATTCATTTCTCCAAGCACTAGCAGTGTGCCTGTGTGTGTGTGTTTGTGTGTGCCTGTGGTGAGGTTACATTAGCTGTAAGAGCCTGTAAGACATCTATCCAGGTTAGGGAAAGCATCCATAAATGTCTCTCTCTTTCTCCTCCCTGCAAGGTCCTTCACTCCTTGAACGACTACCTTATTTTTTATATACCACGTTATGGGAAACAGACACCAAAAACAATAGTGTTGTCATTCAGACACTGATATACCAGCCTGTCTAACATGCTCAACCCTCCTCTCTGGACTGTTTCACCGTTGACAGAAGGAAGTGGTCCGCAGAGAGGGAGGCAGGTGTCTGAAGTGGCCTGTTTGTTTTAGAGTTTGAGGGTTTGATGTGGGAGACTTACCACCGTGTGCCCAGACCACCAATCACAACGCCTTGTTTGCTCTTAATTGGGACGGGATTGCGAAAGGAAAACAGTCTCTCTGAGTACACCGAAGAGCCCATGGAAACACACACAGATGCAAGTGCAAGAGCGCACACGCGTTTAAGTGCGCCCAAGCTTGCAAAGCGCACTCGCAAAGGATAGGTCTTCAGAGACAGCTGCGGAGGGTTCCCCCTCTGTCACCCCAATAACTGTCACCTCAAAGACAGATGGGAAATAATGGAGAAGAAACTCTTTCTAAACTGTGTCTTTTCTGCCTGGGAGACCCTTGGAGAAGTGATCTCTTAAAACATCTTTCTGAAGGATCACTGTCCAGAGGCCTTGATGGCTTTTTTCAAACCAGTCACTCCACAACCAGATGCTAACAGGATCCCAGGCCAGAAAATGCAGGGGTTGATTAGTTGGCTTCTTACTCCCGTAAGGTATAACCACTGTTGTTTATTTTGACAATCTAAATCAGATAAACATTTTTATGTAAGTATTGTTTTCTTTCAGAGCTTTCAGTGAAAGCAGGTAAGCAGATGGGATTTGTACTGTCAGGTATTCAAAGGAAATGAATAAAATGCTATTTTGAGTCGTCTAATTGGTCAATTGTTGTATAAAAACGTCATATGCACAAAGTCTGTTCTCTCTTTGTTAAATTCTCTAGGTTTTGGTGTAGATTAGCTAAATATGGTGCCCAGATTTCTCACCGCTCTGTGGTTCTAAAAACATCTGTGACCAGTTTCAGATAAGCACCTTTATGTATCTAGCCAAATAGTTTCCATACATCCAAGCAAGCTGAGAGAAAAAAACAATGTGGTTGAAGGTATGTATTGCTTTCTGTTGTTCATGTTTTAAATAACATTTCTTAAATGTTATATCCTGTATTTAATAATAACATTAAAACTTATTTGAAGTTAAGTGTTCCAATGTAGATTGCTGAGATAATTTTCTATATAATTCATATACTTACATGACAATTAAGCAGTAAAAAAACATTACATGCATTTAAACTACTTTACATGTAAATAATTTTAAGGACATATAATATTGTTATGTGCTTCTGGACTAGTTCAACTGTCATGATACCAAACATTGGGACAGGACACACAGCAGCCCAATGCTGAAAAAGCCATCAGACACTGGCTTACCGAAAGCTCTTTAGAGTAACAGCATACCCATCAATTGGTTTCATTACTGTAACCCCACTGTGAACCATCACTGGTTCCTATTATGAGCCTATTAGGGCACTTTTACTGGACATTTTGTGATTCGATTCAGCCATGAAGCCACAGCTACAGCAGGGTTGGAAGAAGAGAGAGAGAGATTCCTGGGTTGTGACATCAGCCACTTATCCCAGAGTTAAGACACTTGATCCATTTTCACAGTAGTGAGCTGGGAAACAAACCTCTCTACATGAAGTGAAAACCAAAAAAATGGAAAAGGTATTTATTTACATTTATCATTGATTTCATGTGCATTTAGATTCTCTCCCGCTCAGCAGCTGCTGCCAGAGGAAAGCAACATGCCTTGGTCACATGTACACAATCAGCTCCTTTGGATGGAGGTATGGGGTCTTTTCTTGGCCATATGTAACTTGATGTTGTGTGCGGTAGGAAAGGGAGAACGCACCGTGTGGATGCGTTCATGTGTTTTTGATGGTTGGTACTCTTTTCTATTGATTATTTTGCATTGTCAACAACAAATGTTTTAATTGAGTTAAACTCTTCTATTAAAGGGGTGGTTCACTCACATTTCTAAATTACCCAGCCAGCAGACTATGGATAATGTATGACTGGTGTCCATGATTTAGTTTTGTTTGTATTGAACTCTTTCCAGATAATACCGTTATAGCATTTGCTGTACAATTCCCATTCATATTCCCGAAAATACAATGAGATCATTTTCAAGCATTCTTGTTTTCAACTTCAGGTAAAGGATTTTAAGTCACTCTGTATGGCAAAAGAAGTAGATGATTTGACCTGATATACTTTAAAACCTGGCCATTGATATTTGGCACATGCAAATATACCCGACCAATAACATTTGACACCAGCTGTAAATTCAGACCCCCATCATTATTGACAGCAGTAAGTATAACCCCCAATTTGTTTGTAGTACCCCCAATTTACACACAACTGGTAAGGTCCACTGCTGGCAGACTCAGCAAATAGGAAGTGCAGGGTAAATACTGGGTAATGGCCAGTTAGTGAACAATGTGTCGGGGGGTATTCCAATGGAGCAGTGTAAAAAATACCTTAATGAAGTTGAAACTTCCGTTGTCGACCAGGAGAGCACATGGCTACAGATATGAGTATGCATGTTTGAGTGTTTGCTTGTTGTCGACATTAGAGTGAATTCTCATTCCCGTCCTGACAATATTTTTAATGAACTTTCCCGACCCCGCAAAAATTATATAAAGGTTATACAGTAGGACTGGCAATATCATTCTATCCTGTTAAAAATCGATTCCACCCTGCCTTCTGCTCAATTCCATTTTTACATGTTTTACATGTTTTAGCAGTGTGAACGTGAACAATTACATCACTTTCTAAGTAGAATTGTTGCCTGAAAACTTTTTCAAACAGATCCCAGTCATCATGTAAATAGCACATACCTAGTTAATGCAATGATGCCGTAGCATTAGCCACTACATGCTAGCCTACATCAGCTGCAGCAGAAGATGACTTACGATGGCTTGACTTGCAGACACCAGCAACGGACGGAAGCCGGAACTATGCACTAAAATGTTTATGCTGTGCCCTTCCAATCTTTCCAATCAACTCCAGACATAGTCTTACACATTTCAAGATATTTGATTACACAAATCCACCGCCAAATTACGTTTTCCCTGATACCTCTCCATGGTCTGACAAATGTCAAACTGCAGAGGTCACACTGTTCCACTGCGGCATACACATGATTACTGTACCTGTAGGATCAAGGGGAGGTGGTATTGAGAGAACAGGGGTCAAGGGGTGCTGGAAGATGGTCATTGTGGCTAAGGGGTGAGGTGAGAGAGCAAGGCACCCAGTTGTTCCATCTTAGAGATGAACAACGTTCAGGCATAAATGAAAAAGAGTTCTAGTATGAACTCTGCAGTGTCAATGTCAGGGACAATTCCAGTCAGTCATTCCCTTCCTTCCTCTCTGCCCAGAGGTAACACTACTCATCAGCTTTAAAATGTTTTCATTGATTATGCCTTGTAATGTTAAATGTACAGTATTGTCCAAGTCGATTAATACAAAAGTCAGGGCATTGTTAACCAAAAAGGTAGACAAAGCACATGACCAAAAATAAGTCCTTCCCGAAAATTGAAATAGATCTAAATTCAATTATGTCTAAATGGGCCAATAAATTAAACGGATCCAGGGCACTTCTTGAGTTAACATTTTTAAATTGATCTTAAATGCACCGGAAGTAGGTCTGAATAACAAACTCTACTTCAGTTACATTCAAACTATGTTTTCCAGTCTTTAAGTTGCAATCCATATGATTTATGGATCAAACCCAAAGAGAATAATTACAGCTTCACGACGTCAATGGTCTGCCATTGTGGTTTGGGCAATATGAAATTACATCGGATTTGTATCTTAATCAATGCTGTCTCTGTTATGTTTTAGACACACACACACACACACACACACACACACACACACATAAAGCCCTTCTCCCTCCGGTGAGTACGATGGTCTACTCAGCATCTGGCTTTGATTGCCATAGACCACAACCTGCCCACATCTACCACAACACACACACACACACACACACACACAGCAAAAAATCCAATCACAACGTCTCTTTTAATTTAAAGACAGAGCACGGCTAACCATTACCTAGACCCATACCGAGACCCATGCCTTAGCCAAGCTGAGCGAAGAGCTGGCTGCAGGCTATACGTCTACTGGTGCTCGTGCGCATGTCTTCGTGCGTGCACATATGCATGTGTAGAGTGGGGCCGGGGGTGAAGTGGTGTGTCGAAAATATGAGGTGTGTCGAGATGAACATGCTCTTACAATGGGCCCCTTGTTTTCCAGACCAAATGTGTTCTCAGTTGCACAGCAATTAAAGAGCAGTTTACTGGCCAGGACTGGTCTTGTTTCTCCCTCCCCGTCTGACCCAATCCTACTGCACCGGGCCAGAGCTGTGACTGATGGGTAAGTTCACACATCTTCTGCTGCGATCACATGGCACCGGGCATCCTGTGCATCCAGCCCCTAAGAGCTTACGCTCAGCTCATTCAGCAGGCAGGTGAGCCACTGATGATGATGGCGCCGGGCATCCTGTGCATCCAGCCCCTAAGAGCTTACGCTCAGCTCATTCAGCAGGCAGGTGAGCCACTGATGATGATGGCGCCGGGCATCCTGTGCATCCAGCCCCTAAGAGCTTACGCTCAGCTCATTCAGCAGGCAGGTGAGCCACTGATGATGATGGCGCTAGGGCGTCACTGATGTCACGTTCTCTGCATTCCTGATTCAGTCTTATTTTCAGGTCTATGTATTCAGGCGCATCCACTGAGAACACACTGAGTTTTGCATTAAGAGGTAGGGTTGAACTCCTAGACAGAGTTAATTATTTATTGGGGGAAGGGGGATTCTATGTAAGTCTATGTAAACTCTTTGTATCCATAACAATAAAATGCACCACCGTAGCCAACATATTTCCACTTGAACCTTTGCTTGTATAAAAAAAAAGTTGCAGCCCCTTTAAATATTATGACCACAGTCGAAATAATGAAGCTGGCCTACATCATGAAACCAATATGCTACTGCAATATGCTAACAAAAAGAATAACTCAATCATTAAGTTAGCTAGAGAAATAAGCCTATTACTTTTATTGTTTTGGGCTGCTCCACTTCTCTGTATTTCAGAAGGCATTAAAATCTGCTTTGCCTGTTCAATGCGGGTTTGTTTAAGTAGTTAGATAATGCTACATTTGCTTTTCAAGGATTGGACACCCTAATACACATCTGGAAGCAAAATCAGGAGTGGCTAACAAGTTCCATTTAATTGCTGAATGGAAAGGACTAAATCAAGGTATGCTTTTAGGTTTGGTAGTGATACTATACGAGCCTAGATGTGACAGTGACATTAGTCACCCACCAATTCACAAGTACGGACTAAGTTACAAAGCTACCATCATAATGTTCCTTACAATGTGAGTCATCAAAATTATCTTGCACTCAGGCCTCTCCAGCAGTTTATGTTGTTCTTACATAAAACAGTATAGGGCATAAGTAGTGACAATTTTAAAACACATTGATATTAGTTAACATACAGAAGCAAATACATATTTGAAGTCATTACCTGCTACCTGGACTTTAAAAATAAACTAGCACAACCAAGTGCTAAAACAGTGCATACTTTCAAAATGCTGGAGGATTTGAATGGTTTTATTCAGGGAGGGAGGGGTAGAGAGTGAATGGTTCAGTAGCATTATGTTCTCAAATGTTGCAGATGTATTCCAGTTGTATTTGTTAGTGAGCTGTGTTTGTGGTACATAAAGTATTTCTACTTGAAGGCTTGGGAAAATGTAACTTTGATCTCACAGCAACATGGGGAAGTACCATGAACAAGGCAAGGGATGGAAGGAAAATGAAGAAAACCTGACAAAATGCTTGTAACCCACACAAAAAAGAAATCCCTTTGCCCCACTATAAAACACAAAGTTCCAACACCTTCCCATTTTTGACGAGCACCCCTCCCCCATTAACCTGTCTCTTATTTTCAAACTGATTTGTCCCCTATACTGAACCTAACACCCAAATGAACTAAATCAAGTCCTTTGGGTTCCATCACAGTTTTATAAAAAGGTATTCAACCCTCAAAAATGTATTGAAATCCCAGAAAATTCTTTCAGGAACCTTTTCTTTTTACAGTGTACAGTCTGTGTTGAAATTTGCAGAAAAGTATGAGGCATCTCAGGACAGTTCAACCCACCAGAGCTCATTCCAAACCCATTTTGTGTTGAAAATACACAACGGCAGTATGAAGTCAATGCTATTCCATGTAACACCACAAACAAACGGTCTGGGAAATTAATATTCCCGGTCTAAATATTATATTAACAATAGCCAGGGATCCGGCTTGGTATGTGTGGGTTGTCTGTTTTTGCTGTAGGAATGCCTCGGTAGGCAGATAGATCCATCTAATGACAACACCAAACTCCACATTGTGAATTGGCATAATTGTGTCCATGTTTGAGGAACATGGCTGTACTTTCCCCATTCCCTCTGAATCCTCTCCAAGAAGAGTACAGAGATACAGATGAAAGAGAAAACCCAGTGTCATATGGAGGGCCTGGAAGCCATGTTTGGAAAGAGCTGAAGCCTGTCGAGTTCAGTGGGTTTAACACTTCAGCTTGGCGTTGGGTGGGCACACTCGTACACCTACCCTTTCTCCCTTGTTAACTTAACCATAAAGGGAGCCCTAACTTCAACACAGTTGAGGTTTGAGTTACATAAATCATCAAGGATTATGTTATCAGGCACTTAAGGAAAATAAATCAAGCGGAGTTCTCCTCACTGCTGATAAGAGGGGGAGATTTCCCGGTCTAATCAGTGATGGGACGTGGAATACAGAATGGCAGAGATGTGCACATGTTTGCTCCATTCGTGTGTGTGTGTGTGTGTGTGTGTGTGTGTGGAAACCCATACCCAGATATTGTGGGTGGTTGTGTAAGGGGAAGTATGGAACATGGTTATATAAATGATAACAAAGCCAATTTGTCTTATCTAGGGCATAAGTTCTTCCTGGCCACTTGACCTGACCAAACATAAGAAGATTTTGTCTTACCAACAACCCACACTCCTTGCTTCCTTTTTATCTACTTCTACTTTGGCCTGAGAACAATCTACACTGACACTTTTGCCCACCACCTCCCTAGCCTCCTTCCAATAACCTCCCTTCAGTTAAGCAAAGGCCATAAAAGGCGGGTGTGTGTATGTGTGCGTGTATGTGTGTGTATGTGTGCGTGTGTGTGTGTGCGTGTGTGTGTGTGGAGGTTACCAAATGATTCCATCATAATAGAAGGATTTAGTTCTGTTGGCTGACCAGGGTTTCTCCTCTCTTCCAGACTAAGCTTGGGTTCTAAACTAATTTGGTTTTGTGGTGTGTTATCCATGTGGCCGCTTTCTAAAAACACTGAGATGCAGGGCCAAGACGACTGAGAAAGTATTCAAGTGAAAGCTATGGAATCAAGACAAGGAAACACCCCCTTCAAAAAAAATTGTCGTAATGGAACTATGTGATTAGTGTCACAATGAACTCTGACCCCATGAACTGCTACAGCATTGCCTTTCTCTGATTGTTTGGAGATGGAAGCAGTACTGGCTGTTTAGAGAGACTTCAACTGAATGGTCTCCTCACAAGCATTGATACAACAACAACCGTTCAGCGTCCAAAGCATTGTTCTTTGTTCACTGTTTTGATGGTAAACTGAAGGGGAGGCTGGACAACTCACTCTCTTGCATACTAAACCATTCCGAATCCGAATGAGAAAATGTAGTTCCGTCACACCCATTTCTCTCCACTCACGCCCCTTAAGAAGCATTCCCCAGACTCAGGCCTCACACTGACACCCATCAGGAAAGTGAATGGGTCAGCTGTCAACAGAACTGTGAGTTTCTGCGATTGTTCTTGACTTTGAATAGAACCAAGAAAACATTTTCCCCGTACGTTTGAATGGGACAATAGTTGGTCCGACTGTGATCTTGCAGTTGATCGAAGTTCACTTATGGAGGCATCTTTTCTCCGCTTGTTGAGAGTCCAGAACCAACTGTGTTTGAACAGTTCTAATGCGCCTCAGTGCTTACTGATTTCAGACAGACAACTCCTGCTGTGTAGTGAGGATTACAGACATACTAACTGCCCACTGGTAGTCTGTAGAAACACGCTGCAATAGACTTGCTCAGGGCCTTCACATTCCCTGTCCTCTTTTACTCTCCACAGTCCTGTCCACAGTAGGACACAGTAGACAATTTATGACCTTTTAGTGCTTCCGACCCACAGTGAGAAAGACAGAAGTAGAGATGGAGAGGATTTGGTAACTACTGGAGGATCCTTCACCACACTGTGATCTGGGGCCCATCCTCTTTTTACCTTTTCATCACCTCCTACTTTTGGATTGTTGAAGTCTGTATGTTTGTTGATTGAACAGTTTGCTGCCCACCCAAACCCTCCTTTTATATAGTAAAATACTTTAGCAGTCATATTGAGTTCAGCCATTTTGGAGATAATTTAATTTATTTCTTTGCATGTGGATCAATTAGTATACATTATTTAATAAATATAAGGAGGTGGAACAGCCATCAAAACGACATGATGTGTCACCACTCATCTGGGCAGTCTGGATCAGTGGCTCCCAAATCAGTGGCTGGATCAGTGGCTGGTATTGATGGGACTAGACAGTCCCATCAATACCAGTTGTTGTCCTGAATGTGTACTGAAAGAACACACACCAAACATTAAAATCAAGAACCTCAACCATCACATAAAGGCATGGCAGCATCTAACTAAAAGAATACAGGAAATAAAAACAGAACACCAATTTTGATTCCATTTATTGTCTCTCATCTTTAATCTGCAAATGAGTTAACTCCCCATTGTATTGGAGCAAATAAAGCAACTAACCCTTTCAAATCTACACTCATCAAACCCTCACAGAAAATCAAACCCGTGGCTTTTTTCCATTTCCTGCAAGTCCAGCAGGAAAGACTAGCTCTTAAGTGCCACAGTCTGGGACACATAATCCCACGTGCATGCACACACACACACACACACACACAAACAGCCACCATGCTTGGAATCCACGTGTCCACCAAAGACCAGACTGCATACATGCAGGAGCAGAGACAGGATGCATAAGGTAATGGCAGTTCAAACATTTGTTCAGCTAAAGGACTGGGCAGGGCAGTAGCTGTGCAGTTGGTTACTGATTATATACCATTCTGATCAAGGTGTACCTCTGAATGTTCAAGGATGGAAAACATTTCTTAAATACAAGAGTACAAAAAAGAAATCAGTTTGAAAAATAGTAACCAATAGACACCGACCAGCCATAACATTATGACCACTGACAAGTGATGTGAATAACACTGAAAATCTTGTTATCATGGCACCTGACAGTGGGTGGGATATATTAGGCAGCAGGTGAACATTCTGTCCTCAAAGCAGATGTGTTAGAAGCAGGAAAAATGGGCAAGTGTAAGAATCTGAGCAACTTTGACAAGGGTCAAATTGTGATTGTTAGATGACTGGGACAGAGCATCTCCAAAACTGCAGCCCTTGTGGGGTGTTCCCAGTCTGCAGTGGTCAGAATCTATTAAAAGCGATTCAAGGAAGGAAAAGCGGTGAACCGGCAACAGGGTCATGGGTGGCCAAGGCTCAAATTGCTGAAAAAATGTATGCTGGTACTGATAGAAAGGTGTCAGGACACACAGTTCATCACAGTTTGTTGCGTATGGGGCTGTGTAGCAGCAGACCAGGCAAGGTGCCCATGTTGATCCCTGTCCACTGCCTAAAGCACCTACATTGGGTGGGTGCATGTGCATCGCTTAACTAAAGAACACATGGCACCGGGATACACTATGGGAAGGAGGCAGGCCGGCGGAGGTAGTGTGACGTTTTGGGCAATGTCCTGCTGGGAAACCTTGGGTCCTGCCATTCATGTGGATGCTACTTTGACACCCAAGCGTTGTTGCAGACCATGTGCACCCTTTCAAGGCAACGGTATTCCCTGATGACATCGGCCTCTTTCAGCAGGATAATGCGCCCTGCCACAAAGCAAAAATGGTTCAGGAATTGTTTGAGGAACACAGCAACGAGTTCAAGGTGTTAACTTGGCCTCCAAATTCCCCAGATCTCAATCCAATCGAGCATCTGTAGGATGTGCTGAACTGACAAGTCCATTCCACTGAGGCCCCACCTGGCAACTTACAGGTCTTAAAGGATCTGCTGCTTAATGTCTTGATGCCAGATATCACAGCACACCTTCAGAGATCTGTTTTGGCAGAAGAAGGGAGACCTACACAATATTAGGCGGTGGTCATAATGTTATGGCCGATTATGTAGAAGTGATTTAGTAAACTTCCTTCTTCAGAGAGTGGAGCAAAGAGAGAGAAATGGATGGGAGAGTCCAGGTTTTAACTGAAGGCCGTACAGGAAACCTAGTAACAGGAAGGACAAATTAGCCTAAGACGGACACATGAATTTAGCAAAAATGTGTCTGCTTTCTGTGGTAAACAATTGTCCATTGATGACTGAGATACAGAGAGACATTATGTGGTAGCTTGGTGATGGCTTCTCTGACCCCACTTCAGAAGGCTTCATGAACAGTCCTGTGAAGCTCCCTCTCACTGAGCATTTGTTGTGGACCTCAGAGGTTTTCGGTTTCTTTTTCAGAGTTTCAGAGTTAATGCAACAGCCAGACCGAACTAGTGTTTTTACAGGATTGTATTTGACCCTTTTTGTTTAACCGGGTTATATCAATTGTGAATCAATTGTCATTTTCAATGTCAACCTGCTCAAAGACGTTCAAATGCAATACAATAGGAGTACACATGAACCTCACTAATAATAATAAAAAATAATAAAATAAAAAAAATATACAAGGGAATAGAATCAAATGATCAAATTACACCATGCATCACTTACTGATTAACCCTGACATTATCGTGAGACACAGAATGACCGGCAGATAGAAAGAAGTATACCAACGAATACAAAACTGCATCCAGTTATACAGCTTGATGTGATCAAATCTAACCACATGGCAAGAAAACACAATGAAATAAACATGCTTTTATTTATTCTTTGGCCATTTCGTCTTAGCAATTAGGCTAATCAGGTATGGATGCCCATAATCCTCAATTTCTGTCCACAAATACACACACACACACACACACACACACACACACACACACACACACACACACACACACACACACACACACA
>JACXGJ010006031.1:0-36239 GCA_016801105.1 Esox niger | reverse complement strand
CAAAGTCCGCCAACGGATTCCTTCAGTCGGTCGACTAAGTCATTCAGAGCCATATCGCCTGCGTCCCCAAAAGTACGCTATTCTTTATTTAGGGCACCAGGCAAACAGTGCACTAGGTAGAACCAGGGTGGGGGGGGGGGGGGGTCAAGCGACACTTAGCAGTAAAACTGAACAAAAAACCCCCTGCCTCTACTGCTGAGGTTCATCTCAGACACGACAACCCAGAAAGACCAGGATGTATCAATAGTTGTGGGCAGAATGGTAAAATGAAATGAGGTGAAAAATTAAGGATTTTTCTTAACGGGTTGTAACTTTGAGGCCCTCCTTTTCAAGCCTTGCAGCACCCGACCAACTGAATAGTTCATGAGGTAGCCTAGTTTGTAGGGTAATAGACTTTAAATATTAAACATTTCATATCAAGTCAAATATTTCTGCAAACTCACGTGTTTACCTCAAGTACTGCAGTCGTAAAAGCCTGCCCATTTTCTGTCAAGCACACACATACACGGAGAGAGTACCACTAATAATTAAGCTTTAAGCAGTGTTAAAGCTAATAATTAAGCTTTTTTAGTGTTGACATTAGAAGAAAGTCACAATAAAACTGCACATAAATGGGGAATCAAAGGAGCGAGCGGTTCTTCTCTACAGGGACCATGTAGGGTATACTGTGTACATAGAGTAGACTGTCTGAACATAGCGTCTGTGCGCATTTGGCGTAGCGTAGAGTCTGTGCGCATTTGGCGTAGCGTAGAGTCTGTGCGCATTTGGCGTAGCGTAGAGTCTGTGCGCATTTGGCGTAGCGTAGAGTCTGTGCGCATTTGGCGTAGCGTAGCGTCTGTGCGCATTTGGCGTAGCGTAGCGTCTGTGCGCATTTGGCGTAGCGTAGAGTCTGTGCGCATTTGGCGTAGCGTAGAGTCTGTGCGCATTTGGCGTAGCGTAGTCTGTGCGCATTTGGCGTAGCGTAGAGTCTGTGCGCATTTGGCGTAGCGTAGAGTCTGTGCGCATTTGGCGTAGCGTAGAGTCTGTGCGCATTTGGCGTAGCGTAGAGTCTGTGCGCATTTGGCGTAGCGTAGAGTCTGTGTATTTAGCGTAGCGTAGAGTGATGTGGATGCCAAACTAGCTGGCCACAGCAGCCTCTCCACATCTCCCCCTCCCCCTCTCTTCATTTCTCTAACTGCGTCTTTGTTCCAGGAGTCACCAGATCCCTGCTGGGTAACCTAACCCCCTGGTCACACCAGAGGCCATTCTGAATTAATCATGGACAAACAGCCAATCAGGAACAGAACAGAGCACAAACAGCCCTCTATCTCCATAGACTGGATAGAACAGTTGGGGATACGGCGCTAGGAAAACACCAGAGCTAATAGTCAAACAGTGTCTCAGAGCAGCACTGCTGGTCTACAAACAGCTCAGTGTTTCAGGCCTGATCCCGCTGAAGGTGAACACGGCTACTCTGACGCTACGCGAACGCCCGGGGCCCAGAGGTTGAAATCCCATCACTTGTCCTCCATGTCAGCCGGACATCAACCCGACACAACTCCCTGGGCATAGAGATGGCTCAGTTTGGGCCAACAGTGGGCCGGGGTGAACTAGCTTCAGGTTTGGATGGAGCCAGTTGAGGTCACAGAGGGATGTCAGGGAGGACCTGAGGGATGTACAGACAGGGGGGGCTGTTCTCCTCATATGACCACTACTAGAAGGACATAGGAATGCCAAGCTGCCATTGATTTGCTCTCTGATTTCTGAAAAGAGAGAGACACAGAGGGGGAGAGGGAGAGAGGAAAGTGTGTGTTCCTATTTTTCCATTATCTTCATTATTAATGCTCCTATTCTGCTCCTCTCCTAATGAAATCGCAATTAATTCTACGGGTGGAATCCTCTGAATTAAAAGTCATTTGCCTGAACAAAGCACTCAGACAAAGGAAGCAGAGCACAGAGCGAGCCCCCAACAAATCTATACACATTCGCCATCATGTCTGTATGGGCTTCCCAAACGACACCCTACTCCCCTCGACAGAGTTCAGAGAACAGGGAACTAGGGAACTCTTTAGGACGCGATTCCCCAGCTCTAGTAGGTTTACACTCAGCAGATGGTAAGACGCGGTTTACCATTCAACCATTGCATCTGAGCAGTAACAGAATTATGTCAATGTTTGGCTAGCAGGGTTGAAAGGTCATGTTTCCCCAGTGTAGAGGCTGTACTGTGTTCACCAACAAAACTTAAGCCACAGCTGGCTTGGGACAAATCTGATCCAGCCATGATGTGAAACTATAGGATTAAACGTGTCGGCGGTAAATCTCGCATGACAGCCAACGCGTAAGACCACCAGTATTTCAAAAGGACCACAGACACTGGTTTCCGACAGGAATACATCATAGCAGAGGTTTTGGCGGGACATTTGTATTTGCACTCAACGAACCAAGTCTCGGAACCTGGTTCGTCGATCGCCGCCGGGGAGGTTACAACAAATGTCAGAGCCATCGTCAAATCGGTCACGTCCATGTTCCTGCCGTGGGTCAGGAGCACATCCCCCAGTAAACTGGGGTAAGAAGAAACAGGGAAGCAAATGCTGGCTGACCAGACTTCACACATCCAAAGCAATTAATTTAATTGGACTGCTTTAAAAAAATGTAAGGTTACAGGACTAATCCTGCAGTCAAGCCACTTCTACATTGCTGAGGATGTGACTCGGCTTGTTGCTCAACACACGCCACACACGCCCCTCTCCTGGTCACATTCATCACAGAGACACTGGACACGGCGAGCTGCATCGTTTTCAGATTATCTCCCGGTTGCGCCTCAGACGAGCGCGCACCCGCGTAACCGCACGCCCAGGTCACCTTGACATTAGATGCTGAAAGGCTTCTAACCAACACACAGCATGAAAACAGGTTGGTAGGGGTTGCGGGGGTGGGGTCTTGGGGGGGGGGACAGCTGCTCAGAACACCTTGTGACGAAACAGAACACTAAGAAATCAGAAGAGAGAGAGACAGGGAGAGAGAAAGACAGAATAGAAAATGAGGAAAGCAAGAGTGCAAGAGACAAGGAGGGAGAGACAGAGGGGTGAGTTCAGGCAGAGACAATGCAAACCACACTGGAGGGCCTACATTCCTGCCTTCCTGTCAGATTGATCAGGGTGATGTGGCCTTTCCACGTACACGCAAAACATTAGTTTGATGAGTCACTCACACCCCCTGAGGATGCTGTACCAGCATAGCAGCATCATGACTCCCATGACCTTCCACGACCTAACTGTTAGCAAGGTCTATCTCCAGGCTGGTGGTGACGTGGAATCTTGGATGACACCGACTGGTCGCCCGACACAATGGGGTTAACGTGACAACCATTCAAATTGCTAAAATTGTGTTTAAACGGGCTAACTTTCCAAATCAGGTGTTGCATTTGTCCTCTAGCTGGCGTTAACACATTAACTGTGTTTAAACTCAGCTCTCCTAGCTAGCTAGCACCAACAGGCTAGCTAGCCGGCATGACCAATGTATGACAGCTAGCTAGATGGAGTTATGACAGTCATTTTAAACATAACTGTCAGTTACACAACGGTGTCAGACGTATGTATCTAACATGACATTTTAAAGAGAGCCATGCAGCCAAGCACTGCTATGCTTGGAGAGGAAGGGTGCGACAGGGAGGCGATTTAACGAAACACACAGTAGCAATGACAGGCAGGGATGGTGAGGATGACAGTGGGAAAAAGGCAAAAAGGCCAATTCAAATATTCCACAGCCGGAGAGGCAAGCCATTGTTCTTTCTCGTCGTGAGCAAGAGTGACAAAGACGAGAGCTTTACAATTCACAGTGATATCAGAAGAAACACGCGCCATCAAAAACACGTTATCAAAGACAAGTACAGCAGAAATGTCCCTCTAGAAAATCGAATCGCTGAGTTTTTTACATGAGTTTCTGTCGACAAGACTCAAGACATACTACTCCGACGTAAAACGCTGTCAGCTTCGAAAACTAATCTGGTCCCGCAGCCAGTTATGATCTGGTATTGATAAACTGTAGTCCTGCTTCATGGATGCAGTGAGAAAATGACAAATACAGCATCTGATTGTGAGAAACCACTTCAGAGAAGCGACAAAAGGATAGAGTGCTGGGTTAGGTTAACCCCCTAATCCTAGCAGTGGGGAGCAGATAGACACAGGATACACAGTGTCCAGACTGTTCGCCTGGTTGCCAACCTGCCTAAAAATGTGCCCCTCTCTCCCTCTTCAGCGGGCAATTACAGCAGTCCAGACGCATGGCAACTAATGACCTTCCGCTGCTCCAAAAATAGAGATTTCTAGGAGTGGAGTAGATTTGGTTGCTCTTGGGCGTACAGGACTGGGAACCAGCAACACCAGTTGATGTGCAAGGAGTCGAGAAATCGGTCAATTTGGAGTTGGCTGAGACATTCTACAAGCCGCTACGAAGACCGAACGAACATGCGCGTTAGAGGAGGGGGAGAACGAGCACACACTGAGGCATGAACCTCAACACCACGGTACCTCAATCCTCGCATTCAAAGCTAGGATGAACCAGTCAGTCCCTATGTGAGATAATCACTGCATCAATGACCTGCAGATGTCCGCCACTCACTGCAGAAGGCCAATGAGGATTAACATACGGTTGAATGTGGTTATGGATCTGATCATCAGAAAAGAAAGGAATGGCAGAAATTCACCAGGGTGCAGAGGGAAATTAATGCCAGCACCCAACAAAAACATTAAAAAAGTTAAACCCCCCACCCACACACACACCCACACACCCACACACCCACACTTTGTCGAACCTCCCTCTTTTGTTTGCCACCGGGCTGTCAGCTTTGTTGACACCATAACTTGGATCGCTTTGAAAAACATAAAATTTTATTTCACTTAACAAAATACACAGTATCTGAAGAAGACAAACGGCGGTTTACAGAATGTTCTACTGAGCAGCATATGGATATGTAACCAATTCCCAGTGAAGTGTGTATTCCGAACAGACAGGACATTTAGGATTAGAGAAAACAGGGACTGAAGAATGAGATCAGGGAGAGCTTGAAGTTCACAACGTCTGGATGGTATTCATTTCAAACACTGCAGACTAACTGAGACCAGTGTGGCGTATAATGCATTGTGTTAGTGATGTAATTTATTAAACACTCAAAAAAAGATGTTCATTGAAGCTCAGGACTAGTATCTTTTCAGTTGGTTCTCTCAATGCAGAAATAGTAATTAATGACCAAACCTGCGAATATTAGACTTACCCAAGTATGAAAAAAAAAAAAAAAAAAATCAGGTCTCTTTAATCAAAGAGTTACAACAAATTACGTACGATAAAGAACGTTTAGGCGACAAAGCGGACCACGTTCCAAGACATTAACATTGGTTCCACAACTGTGCCCGTTGTCATGCCATTATTGACACAAACACACAAATTAAAACATGCAAGACTCCGTAGCAGATATAATATCGCTCAGATTCAACCAGAGTCCGGCGCGACGACGAGCCAAGTCGTAGATTAAAACGTTTGTTTACTGTTTCCCCCCCCCCCACATGGCCCGAATGTGGCATCATTAGAGCGCGTCCGTGCATCTGCCAGAACATCCCTTCGCAATTACCGTTAATGAATGTTCTCCCATCACAGCTCCCGCCATTAGGAGAGATTTCAATCATGCCACACTAGAGCATGACGGGGGGGGAGAAAAAAAACACTTATAGGCTCTTTCTGAACGTCACACACCAGCAGTGCATTAACACAATCCACTAAACGAGACTGTAATAATGTAATAAAAGTAACGTGTTCCACTCAGCGGATGCTTTTATCCAAAGCAAATTACGGGTTACTGTTCCCCAGCGGAGACGTGTGTTGACCCTAGTAACTGCTTAAAATGCACAGTGCTTCCGATGCCCTTGTCGACTGAGAAGGGGGAACGGGAACAACGTTTAGACTGGAATTTCCGTTTGGGTAGGGGACTTTTCTCCTTGAGACGATATACTGCTCTGTGTGAGTTTGATGATGATCCTGCCTGGTACCATGACTGGATCGGTACACACGGGAGATGGACTTACTTCATGTACCTGTTCATCACTAGCTGCCTCCCCCCAAGCTTGAAAGTTGACACAATGAACATTTTCAGGGAAGGTCATCCTGAAAGGGTTTTGTAAGTGAGAGAATGATACACAACGTGAGGTATCTGTGATTTTAAGCATTCAGAAGAAAGCACAGAAGACAAAACATACAAAATCTTTATTAAAACACTGATTAAAAGTTCTCAAACACCATTTTAAATAAAGACCTGTGTTCAATGGGAGTATTCACTGAGATGGTGGTGGGGGGGTTAGTACGGCGGGGGACTTGTCTTCCCGCTCACCTGACGTATGTGAACATCACAATAGATTTGGTCCGTAATCTTTCCCTCTATACAGCCGGCCATTTCCATGGGTCGGGAGGGCAGAACCTCCAGAGGACGACTGGGGCAACACTTCCGGGTTAGACCGGTTCTGGTCACTAGTTATGACCTCCGGGGGCACGGTTATCATGTCATCAGTGGGGATCCAGCAGTAACCTGGAGGGCCCTCCGACTGCAGGCATGCATTGAGACAAACAACACCGGATACAGGACCGTATGAGTTTCTCCTGAGACGGACCGGGCCGCGAGGCGCAATGAGCCGTAGCCATAGTGAAACTCCATGTCCAACCAGGCTAACTCGCGGTAAGGTCTCAGGCTGGTCGAAAGAAATTAGCGGACTCGCACAGTTCATCAGAATGAGGATCGCCACGGGCGCAGTCTATCAGCGAAGGGATCTGCTGGTGTTGTTTAAATGGGCTCTGCGGTCGGAGAGGAGAGGGCAGTCAGGAAATTACCATCGTTAGAAATCAGAATCTGGCCTCAACAACTGACCCAATTCCTTTTAAGAGTTTCGGGAAAACCTTTGTGTCGGTAGTCAGATGTGAGATCCGAGGCCCGGGTGAGCGTTCTGGGAATGACCGCGGCCATTGCCAGTATTCAAAACAGGCTCTCTCTACTGGTGGAAATCCCTCCCAGGATACCTTCGTAATCAGATAACTGGACAGCGTGTGACCCGATAGGCCCCTCTCGTTGGGGACCATCTCTGACAACAGAGCAAAGTTACAGGGAAATAGACCCTTCCCACAAGGCAGAGTAGACAAGACATGAGGCGGGTGAGTCCTTTGGACGAAGAGCAGATCCCAAGATGGTCTAGGCTAGTGGTTCTCAATTCCAGGCCTAGGGACCCAAAGTACTGCTGGTTTTGATTCTATCCCTCTTAATATTGACTCATTTACACCTGAGACACCAGGTGAATGCAACTGACTATAAGGTAGAACAGAAAACCAGCAGTAGACTAGATCCCAAGGCCTGGAGTTGAGAAGCACTGGTCTAGGCTCACCTGGTCCATACAGGATCTGTACTCTAAAAAATAAAAAGGTTCTTAGAGTACACTTCACTTTGTAACCATGGGGGAACATGTGAATGTTTAGGGAAAAATCCCAGTTTATTGTAAATAACTATTCTTATTACACCAAAAACATATGAACAACCTACCAGCTGAAAAATCTAGCATAAAATGTATTGAGATGTTATCAAAAGGAATCATTTAAAACAGGGTTCTTCAAAAGAACTCTTAACGAGTTACCGGAAAAACATACAGAGAGGGTCTGACACAGTTTCAATGTAAAGAGCCCTGAAACGACCCGAGACGTTACTTCTTAGAGTGCGGTGAAATAGGTATCGTATGTGTCGTCGATAGGAGAGCAGGAGGCGCGGAGCTGTTCAGTAATAATCTGGTGAGTTATAAATAGCACCACCGAGGCCGGGTGAGGCAATAAGCAGCCCGGAGGAGCAAGGCTGCTGCATTCAGCTACACGGCTTTAGCCGGGGAAGAGTTTAACATAATGAGAAGCCGGCACACTTGGCAACGCAACGCGCACCGATTACCCAGCTGCTAATTATCATACTCTGATTTAATTACAACAGAAACCCACCGGCGCTTCGTGACCTTATCCCCTTCGAAAACATAGTTCTTGGTCGGGTTGAAATGAAATCTCGGTTGACCCATGTATTCCTCAATCCAGACCCAACCCACGCGCTAAAAGTCCACTGAACTACGAAATGTCACAAATGATACAATATATAATATAATAATACCTGATGAAGACAACCAGACCTGCAATTCACCCACAAACACAATCGCTGCTAAAACGTAGCCAGCCAGATACAGCTACCACATTTCTGATTCTGAATAAGCATGCAAACTATCTTTGAAAGGTAACCCATTTCAGCTATCAGTAACCTATTAAAATATGTACATTGTTTCAGTATCGGAGTACAGTTCAGAAACTGTCCAAGCACCTCCATAACCTAGAGTGACAGTCCACAGCAAATCTGCTGCCTCAGGAAAGTCCCAAATCTATACATTTCCCACAACAGAAAACTCTGGTTAACCAGGAGTATTATAATGAAACATTGGACCTATCGAGTAAATGGATTCAGCCATAATTCATGATAAATAGGGACACAATCATATGTTGAGGTTTTACGGACAGCAAACCAATCCGCCCACCTGCAGCAAAGATCTTATAATAATGGGCCCAATGTTTGACCTATAAGTCAAACTACACACAAAGAGACACAAAGCTTCTTCAGCTACTACCGTATATTATTCTTCTGCAATTTTCCTTCTTCAACCAACAAACAGACCTCCTTGTCCACATGATGACCGTGTCATACAGACCGTTTTACCAGGAAGAGTGGGGACATTGTTTGCTTATCAAACATTACATGCCAACTGGATGGAAATGCCACCCTCAGAAAATAACTGCACACAGCCTACAAAAGCATGCAGTAGATTAACCAACTTTTGCAGAAAATAGCTATAAAACAATTTGTAAACTTAATTTGAAGACAAAATTAATTCACTTAGCCTTCTGAAACAATCTGGCTCGTTGTTGGCAGATTATTCCTGTCAGCGTAGCCAGCCCTCAACCACACTGTCAGCAGTGGAGAACAGCAGGCAGGCAAAGCAGAACAAACTGCTAGCTTCCAGACAACCACACACCCATTCACATCTTGAATACTATTCATTTTGGAAACTTCTGGTTATCTTTTGCCCGAGACACTGTGGGAAATTCTTAAGATCAGGTGTTGGTCTACATTTGGACATTCTTTTTCTTCAAAACAGTGCGGAAAATAGCGTTAGATGTGACAATGAATTTGGCACTTCCCTTGCTAGCTAGGCCAGCAAGCTTTGTTAGACGTTCTTGTGGGACTAGGGAGCAAATATTTTGATTGGTAGGAAGCGATGACATCTGGAGTAATTAAGAAGGAAATGTATGTTGACAAATCATCACCGCATAAACAAATATTTATTTCAAACACAATATGATACATTACCATTTCTTCCAAAACCCCAGGGGAGGCCGTGCCTATGGAGCCTACCCAGAGCAGACATTACCGCGATAATGTGGGCACATCTGTCCATGGAGCTTCTCCTGTATCGTACCCGATGAATGGAGTGGCAGACGAACTCATTCACCGCCTGCGCGCCCAATAGGCCATGGCACACTTAAACTTACGCCGTTTGTACACCGGTGGTTGTTAAGCGGACTCCCTCCCCCTCACCCGTGGGCTCAATTGAAGAATCACCATTGCCGTTCACAGGGAGAAAATCTGATACGATTCCACTGATTCAATTGGCGAGGGTGACGGTTGGTGGGCGTCTGGTCCCATGTAATTAAATCTTATATATACACACACAGAGAGACGTGCTTCTGCCTCTGAGAACGGGATCTGGAAGGTCGAGACAGAGGAGAGACCGGGAGGAGGAGAAACAAGATGGAGATAGAGAGAGAAGAGGGAGTCCGCAGGGAGAAGGACGACACTCGCACCAGGCACAGATCAGCATCTCTTGCACCATCGTGCGTGCGCATGTGCGCGCACGGCGGACCTACATAGAAGTGGACGGCCTCAATCCAGCCAGGAGACGGACTTAACACAGACAAATTATCATTGATCATTTTGGGATCCTTCAGAATCTCCTCGACGGACATTAGGATCCAGTCTAATACTTTCTCACTGATCGTTGGCCACACACACACACACACACACACACACACACACACACACACACACACACACGTTCATCATTCCCCGCCAACTGATGTGAGCCCCTCCCACCCACCTGAGGCCATTCATAACAAGCCTCCATACGGTCACAGCGATACGTGGTCAGCCATCACACGGTTTCCTGTTATTGTAAGACGGTTCGCTGTTTCGCATGGTGGTCTGGTGATACGGTTCTGAGACGGTCTCGTGGTGCTATCGGACACCCCCTTTTAGGCCCGTGGCTTTCCACTGAGAATCAGGAAGCCTCTCCATGCCCCAGTTTGTCCTTATCCTCAGAAGACCATCACCACTCCTTCCTGTGATTCTTACGGCTTCCTGTCCGGCCCGGGAGCAGTGTCAATGAGAACCGGCCCTGCCGCCACTTTACCAGCAGCCAACGGGCTGTCGGAACCCCAGTGTCTCACGACGCCTCCTGAGAGGCAGAACCACAGATGGGCCGTTAACCAGTACAGTTAAGTGTCACTGGATAGTACCCACTGGATGTTAAACTCACATCCTGGTTCCGATAGCGGTCTCACAGTTGGACCTGGGGGTAGAGGCAGCCGTGCCCAGTTCCTGGCGGGCCGGGACGCATCTCGATCCCACTGCAGAGATCGGGCTACGGTAGTAGCTGGCACACACCACAGCCTAGAGACTCCACCCCGTTCCAAACAACGCCATCCCCGAAAATCCATTCAATTGTGTCCAATTGTGTTCAAAGTTCAGCCAGCATGAAAGTCTAGTTTGCAGAGGCTGAACATCGTGCGTGCGTGCATGCGTGCATGCATGCATGCGTGCGTGCGGACAGCTGGACTGGGGCAGGGTAGCAGAGCCTCCTCCCACAGCTCGTCCTGTTTAAAAACACAGACAGCTGGGTCTAGTGAATCCTCTGCAGTACTAAGGCTTCCCATGTCCTCATCCTCAGGGCCGATTCTTGACATTCAGGATTGCCGTTCATTTGGGGTAAAATTCTGGCGCCGCTCATCTGACGAAGAACATTGAAACACTAATTCAGTCAAAAGTGGTTTAACTTCCAGGGTGGCAAAGAAGTGGCCGATCAAAGCTCAGCATGAACATGGCAGATGAAGGGACTTCACTAGCTTGGTAAAATACATGACAAGCGGACAGCAATCTAATCAAACGGCTAAGCCTCTTTTTGGGGGGGAAACAAAATCTTAGCTACGGGATCCAAGGTGGCGCAGCGGTCTAAGCTGCTACTTGTTAGAGCCAAGCTGTACACCACAGTCTAGATTCGAGCCTTGACTGTCTAGCTGGCTTAAAGCTCCGTGGGGAGATGCATTTTGGGGGAGGCATCGTCAGCAGGAATTTCGTTGTCTCACTGAGCCCCTCACTTCTTAACCATGCAGAAAGCAAGAACTTTCCTCCTTTAAAATAAACTGTAAAAAAAATAAATAACAGGAAGTAATGGTTGCGAAAAACTATGATAAAATGCTGAAGCATTCAGGATATTAAATGTAGGCGTGCGCGATACGCTCTACATTAAGGTTGAGGCCACAGAGCACAGAAGGGATTTGTTTCACATCGCGGTTGTGAGTCTGTGGCTCACTAAACGAAACTACAGGTGTTTCGGCACGGAAGGGGGAAAACATACGTCACACAGAAGGGGATTGGGCTGTACGAGAGGTGCTGTGAAAAACGCTCAGACAGCACCCTCAGCTTGTCGCCCTGCAAACCCGGCACATCTGCAGGGTGGACGGCACCGCAAAGCAGAGCACACCGGAGAGCAACAGCAGATGACAGTGGTGAAAACATGGAGGGGAGCCAACACGTCTCTGTGTGGTGACAGACACCCTGCCTTTTACCGTGCCGCCAAGGTGTTCGCCGCGACGTGTCTGACGAGCCCAGTGCATTTCCTCACAGTTCGGAGGCAGCTAAAGCCTGTTTGGAGGGAGAGAACTGGTAGAGAGTTCGGGACAAATCCAAGTCATTGTTCAATGGATCTTGGCCATGAAGAGCAAAACTAGGTTAAAGTAACTGACACACACACACACACACACACACCTCAAATTTACAGGGCCAAACCTGGGGTGACCGAGACCCACTAGTTGCAAAACGACACAAGGAGACACGGCGATTCGCCTAGCTTCAACTGACACCCTGATCGCCATACAGCGACAGGACAAGAAAAATTAAATACCAGAGGAAGAGGAGACTGAGCTTTGCTACCCCCCCCTCCCCCCCCGGTTGGTGCTGTGGCACATTCACGGGTAACAGAGGACGGTCATTAGGGTACATCTGTTTTGGGGGACCCGCAGAGCAGAGGCAAAACGCCTGTATCCAAGAACCAGGGAGCGTTACCACAGTCTTCAGCCCCTCCCCCATACGTGCCTGACAGCCACCCCCTTTCCACGCCGTTCGGTCGGATCATTACGCGGTTTCTGATTGAGTGGGCCGCTGCCATCCAGGGCACCAGAGGTGTCAGGAGTGATAACGGCACTGAAGGAACCCCTGGCGATCGCGATGAAGTGTCGGCCGGGTTGTGGCTACGCTGCCGTCCTCGTCTCGCGGTACAGAGCCAGCCCGGGGCGCCGCTATTAGCGCTGATCAACACTTAATCAGGGGGAAATTAATTCTCAATGAGAGTTTGGTCTTGACACTGAGCTAAACCAAAACGCTGGCAGCGGAGCCATGGCAACAGCTACACACATCTGTCTGCATCTCTTTCGTGTTAACCCGGTGAAATGACACGCTAGCACCGTTGACAACTAGCTTCAACCAAAACCCGCCTTGACCGGGACTCTCCGCAGCACACGGGACGACCAGCAGGGTTTGGTCGCAAAGCGGGATTTTCCAAAGCGAGCCACACGCTTCAGCCAACAATCCGTACAAATGAGTTAAGCTTAGCTGGAAGGCGACCAATGGGCGTGAGTGCAGATTGGGGAGTGTCACAACGCCGGGTCTGAAAAGCTCCTTAAGAATCCCTCAACTCGACAGCCGGAATGCATTAAACCTGCCTGGCTGGGTGGGACCTCCTCTGTGGCTGGGTTGGATCTCCTCTGTGGACACCACCTGACCGTCCTGTTCCTCAGGCAGCCATGGGTCTCAGACAGCGGTTCAGACCGGACAAGAACCCCGGTGGCCAACGCCATGAAGCAGCGTGCCTTTCTCCAACACCCACCGTGGCCGTGCTCAAACGTAGCGCTCCGTGAAGTGACTAGGGCACCATTGAGGACGTGGCCAATGGTTCTCTTAATGGGTTGATTTTTTTTAAAGAGAGCACTATCCCCTCTGAAGGACACCCAACACTAACAGGTTGCCTGCAAACATAACTGACATAGGATCACAGCCCTGACGGGGAGAGGGTTACCAGGGCACACTCAGACACTGCTTCCATTATTATCGGCCGTCGCCTCGTGGCTCGTCCTTCATACATGACACAGCGATCATCACGCTAATACTAGAAATGGAGCGTGCGTGCGCCTATGCTGGTTTTCTGAATACCCAAATGTAGCATTTAAACTGGGTTATTTAAAGGGCCGCTAGCGTTCAGCGTCTGTCGAGTTTGAAATCCCAAAGCCTGGTGCTGCTCTGTTCTCTCAACAGTCTGCGGGGTCGCGTCACCTTTGGAGTCGCATTCTCCCAATAGGCCTCTGTTGTAGGGAGGCTACCACCTACACACACTGGCATTTGTGTGTGTGTGTGTGTGTGTGTGTGTGTGTGTGTGTGTGTGTGTGTGTGTGTGTGTGTCAATGCCCATCCTCTCATCACCAGTCAGGTTCTCCCCGGGGTGTGTCACAATCCGGGGATGAGTCCACCACTATATAATGGCCAGGGACATCAGGTCCAACCAGTTAACCCAGTAGAATCAGCAACAGAGGAATGGCTCAGTCCAACTTCCCTATTAAAAAAAAAGGTCATTCATATTCAAATGGCAAATGAGTGGAACATCACAACTTCAGGCTGCCACTCGTCTCCACTCTCCAAACCAACATTAGTCACAGCAGTACGTTCTGCAGAACCAGGAAAAACACAATTACAAATTCAGCTGCGGTAGCAATGAAGTTGAAAGAAGCAACCCCACAAGACCCCCAGCTGCATACAAACACACACACACCACTTTGCAGCATCTTCACTGCGCGCTATGGCCTCCAGCAGACCTGCCGGTTAACCGAGGAGGACCCAGAGCGCCCTCGCGCAGAACAAACCACACTCAGCGGTCTTCCCTCTTTTTTGAACCACTACAACAGCGGTCAGAAACAGCCGAACGACAGCAAGTGAAGTCCTTCAGTTTGGTACGAAGGCCCGTCCAACTGAAGTACCTCAACCAACTGGCAGCGTGTAACCAAATGAAACTTCAAAGAGTTCACTTCTGTTATAAAACCACTAGCATGATATTAGTCAGAAATCAACCACTAGAAAAACAGACAGCGGTGGAACAAAGACAGGCACTACAACAGATTGAGGAAAACCAACTAGTCAAGAGAAGGGTTTCTACTTAAGAGATTAAAAGCCACAAGACACAGTATTCATGTCCAATAAGCCAATTCACATAATTAAATGACATATGAGCGGTGTGGCAGTCATCTGTTTCCTCTCTGACAGGGTGTTTGGCACTGTTCGTTTCCTTCCGCGACGCTCGCTGATTATGAGAAAAGAGGTGGACGGTTGGTTGCTTTGTTTATAGAAACAACAATGACCCGCAGGGCGCCATTTTTTCAGGTAGAAATGGGCCGCGTGGTATACACACGCCATCCTGATGCACTGAATAAAGAACCTTCAGGGCTTTTCCCAATAAGGCCTTGTTAATGGACAGCACCGTAAATGGATTTTGACAGAACATATGGTAGCTGTGGTATATACCAAACATGCCAACTAGCTTGAGAACTCTGAATGGTAGAACTAAGACAGGTTGGCGTTACGGTGGCATTTGTGAATACACAAATAAAATGCATCTCCATCAAAATGGGTTAAATGGTTTTAAGCAATGAAACTTAGAGGGTCATGGTCATTATGGGAAATATACAGCAGAGCGGCTGAGAACTTTACTGAGGCACGACACAAGGCAGCAAACAGAATAATATAGGTCACAACCACGACCGGATTGTCAGTTTCGTTTTAAATTCCTTCCATAAAATGTTGGTTTAAAAAAAATTATATATATACACACACACACACACACACACACACACACACACACACACACAGTGTTCAGATATGTTTTTTTTTTTTAAACAAACGTTTACTTCGTAGCTAGATCTAATCAAGGTTTTTAAGCAAGCCAGCACCTACCAGAAGAGAGCGTTCAGTTTCCGCTGGTAAAGGAACACATCGCAGGGCCTCTCCAGAAAGTTCCACAAATCACTGTGTGTTTGATGATCACCTTGGGCAAATGTATTCATTCATTCAAAATAGATTCAGTCGAGTCCCTACTCTGTCAAATACATTCCAGAATACTGATGAATTCCGTTCCATCCACCCAGGTCCCAAGTGCACGCATTTCCACGACACCAAAATGTATGGGGCCCGGAATAATTAACAGCACTGAAGTCACAGCAAGTAATAAACAGCTCTATTTTAGGAAGGTTCAAGCGGTCTACGACCTTTGACCGGGCACGCACACTGCCAGCCAGGGGGCAGCGGTGAAGCCGTCCACCTGTGTGTCGGCACACAGAGGTACGGATGAAGCGTTGCGTGTGCGTTGACCAATCCCCTGCTGTGAAGGGAGGTTAGCCGGAAACTGACACCCGACCAGGCCCAAACGCTATCCGCCCACAACCAGTTTGAGACAACAGCAGCCAAGGAACCCTCCTACCCCAGCTCCTGTTTAGCCGAAAACCGGCCCTCACGTAATCACCCGGCCTCTCATGCTTCATTTCCCCAAAGCAGCAGAGGTCCAATGGCGTCCCAACAAACGGGCGTCTCGACCAATCACATCAGGCGCTTTTGTACTGGCACAGCCCATGGGTATCTGAATAAAGCTAGCTCTGGCTTAAGAGTAATACAGCAGCGTCAGTAGCTAGCTGGTCTAGACTTCCATTCACGTCGCCAAAAGTTTCTGTCAGCCCAACTTCCTGTCAGACGGGAGCGTGGGGAATGTCAAAGAGACGCGGTACGTGATGGACTCCATCCACACAGACAGACTGGAACAAGAAATAACAAAGCAGGGATGAGAAAGGGGGAGGGAGAGAGGAGCTGTTTAAAGAAGAGAGAGAAAGCGATCCGATTGGGATTAGCAGCAGAGTAAAGAGCCGCGCTGCTTGAAGATATAGCAGTCTACAGTGTCTTAAATCTCCTTGACAGGAGAGAGAGAGGAGAAAGCAGAGGTAGAATAAGGCTGATCTCTGACAGTGGGAGCAGATAGGATTTCATTCACGTGTCAAGATTAAAAGACTCATTGTGACCAGAGGTAGACAGAGAGAGAGAGAGAGACAGACAGACAGACAGACGAGAAAGCGAGAGATAGGCAAGACATAGAAACAGAAACAGAAAGAGAGAGATAGAGTAAAAATACCAACACAGAGACGGGCAGACACACAACCACACACAGTGTAGCAGGCTACCATTTTCCTTTCCTGTGCCCAAAGTACAAGTTATATTATGTGATGTGCGGGACAGACGCAAGCATGAGTGTGTAGACGCGTGTCCTATTTAAAGAGGAGGAGGGTAGCAGGAAGAGATGCTCTAGTTTGGAGCACCTCATTTCTCTCCTGACAGGCGGCTCGCCTCCGAGGAGGACCCCCTGTCATCAATATCACCACCAAAACAGACGCACAGGAAAAAGTTTCATCTCTACACGAGAACGGAGTTTCTACGGCTGTCGGTTGACCTCTGGATCCTGAAAGCCCAGATTCATGGTACAGGATGTTGGCGGGGGTCGAACCGATCTCTCCGTGCACCTCCACTGAGGAAACTGAACCCAGCTAGAACGCAGGCACCGTGTGAAATATTCACGAGAGACGAGACAAGAACGTTTCATCTAGAAAGATTCGATACCATAATCGCATTCCGACAGGGAGCCCAGAAAAAAAACTTGAATGAAATGCGGAAATATCTGAATTATGGATGAAAGCACAAAACCTAAGGGGCTATGGGTGAGAACAGAATTAAAGGTACAAGCCTTTGTACATCCTGAATGTCGACCACAATTAACAGGGAAGCAGAGGGGCATTTACAAACATTCTGTAGTGTGTCCTGAGGTGAAATCACAGACCCAGGATTTGTTCCCGTCTTGGCCAATCCTAACCTCAGGTAATACCGGGGGGAGGGGTGCAAAACGTACCCAAGGTCATCCTTTAGGGCAGGGGTATTCATTTGTTACCCTACGAGGGCCAGAGCCTGCTGGTTCTGTTCTACCACATCATTAATTGGACCCGACTGGTGTCTTAAGTCTGAACAAGTCAATGACTAGAGGGTTGCAAAGAAAAGATGGAATGGAAGTGGCTTCGGGGGCCAGATTAAAACACCCCTGCTCTAGGGTTAACTTCCAACGCTCCTCGTGGTCCAGGACAGGAGGACCCGCCCATCAGTCCCCACGCATGTTTCCCGTGGTTACCAGGCTATCACGGTCTGCCACAGTGACCTTGCCTTCGGGTATGACTCTGGTTGGCATTCCACACAGCCAAACCCCCCCACCACCACCACCGTCTCCAGGAGCCAAAGAGAGCCCCAGGGTTATCAGTGAGCGGTGTACGGTGTGCGACTCAGCTGGGGGGGGGGGGTGGAAGGGCCATTAAAACTAGCCGCGGTCTGTGTCGGCAAAGACCCCGGCTTAGGCCACAGCCATCCTGTCGGCTGTAACGGTGGTCCCCGGAGCGCCCGTCTAGAACAGCAGCCTGATCAGCTATTCGCTCCGGAGAGATCTGAGAGGGGAAAAATTCATTTTGTCTTTGACCACTGTGTGTTTTGCAAGTCGTCCGCAGAGCGACTGCAAATTAGCCACTTCAGGGGATAGGAGGTTCAGGCAGCCTCTGTTATAAACCACGTTACTGCCTCGCCAGCTGGAGGGGGGAGGAGAAGGGGAGTCAGGGAGAGAACGAGAGATGAGGGCAGGAGAGGGACAAAGGGCAGATATGAGAGCTTGGAGCACAGAATGCTAAGTGCCATGGCTCGAAAAACCGAAAATGACTTCGGCACCATCAGACGAACGGACGTGAACACTGAGGGGGGGCCCCAGGACGCAAGCCTGCGTACCCAAGGAGTCTCCTACTGGGTTCAGTCCACGACCCATAACGCGCTGCAGCGTATCGGGAACAGGCGCCGTTTGGGACGCGGCCACAGCCGGAGAGGAAGCCCCACACAGTCTCAAGCGAGACCGAGCGAGCCGACTCGACTGCTCACAAAAATACCCCCGCCTCTCCGGGTGAATGAATGATAATGAATATGCTTTTAATAATCACTTGTCGGCGAGGATAATATATCAGGGCTTATCTCCCGCTGAGGGGGCCGGCAGCACAACGCTGAAAAACAAGCTAACACAAGGCCACATAAAAATAGTAGCACCGAGATGTCGTTCAGCTGGAAGACATGACAGAAGGAGAACATTTTTTTATGAAAACAACCCGAAATAAGAGGGATAAAACGCTTGAGTTTTCGTCAGTGGCAGGTCATCGACAGCTCGCCAGGCGACGCCTCATTCCAGAAACCAGCCTCTTTCCCAAGTCTCCTCACGGCCACCTGAGGGCAAGCACTGACTGGCCGGGGGGGGGGCACTATCGGAGGTGGGAAGGCAGGGGAGCCTGTCTTTCCCCCACTGAGGTCACAGCACTGCAGGTGGGATGAGGCCAGGATGATTCTCATCCCGTGAGAGGGTGTCTCCATTGTGTTGCCACAGTGACAAAGCAGTTCTGTCAGTTCCTCCTGCCCTTCCCCTTTAACATCATCCCCTCTCTTCTTCCTAGTCATCCGTGCTCTGCTTCACCACACACCGGCCCTATCGTCTTACTTCCTTATTCTTTTCATTTATTCCTAGACCTGAGCCTCAATGTCATTCATATCACCACCCTGTCTACGGCGCACAGCAAATCAATGAGGAAGACAGACAGACAGGCAGACAGACAGACAGAAAGACACTGAAGGAGAAAGAGAGAGAGAGGGGAGTGGTATGAGAAACCCTGGGGAGATGGCACGCTGAAGGACCCTTTATATAGGCTTTTCTTTCCCAACTACGACCTGTTGACCTATTGTGTCACTGACAGTAAAAGAATAGGGATTTGTCTTGGTGCCAACTTTGCCTTGGCCTGGTCTGTATATTTTTCTGCCAATGTTTGCTCTGATATCCATCTAGGGGTATGTGATATGGCACAATCCCAACATGGTGCAATTTCAGCATGCTGTCATTAAATATGAAACACCTACTTGAAACAAATTCTGTTTTTCAAAGGGACGTAAGGACTTGTAACGTAGCATTGCAATTAACATTCAAATTATTCAAAGAAACCAACAATGTACATTATACATTGGTTTGTTAGTCTAGTTCCGTATACAAGGCTAGGTATATATATCATGAAAAGAAAACATGCATTCATAGTTTCCAGGTTTCCTGTGCCTATTTAAAGGTAATGGCTACCGATAATCAGCTTACCAGGTTGAAGACTGTCTCCACAATGTCCCGGTTAGAAACTTCCCCAACTTCCACCAGGCCCGCCAGGACAGCGAATTTCATTTTGATTCCTCGAATAGGGATTGCAGGATTGAGAGAGACAGTCGTCGTTCCATCGCCTTGACCGGCTGGCCGACCAGCTCCCAACGTTCCCTCGTTAGCCATTGCTACAGGACAGGTGGCGTTAACAGGTAAGGCACCTGTTCACCCCCGAAGGCGGTAATTGGTTACAGGAAAGTCGGTGAAGAAAAACAATTGTATCCTATTTCTTCTGGGTTATGTTGACTTTCTGCTGATAAACGACGAAAATATTTCCGTCCCCATTAAAAACCGTTTGCCAAATAATCATTAGATTTAACCAAATTAGTTTTGTAGTCCGCGAGAGGTACAGACTAACGAGAACTGAATTTCTAGTCGATTACGCCGCTACATTAGTTCACTGCGTTTCCATGCAGAACTACTCTCCCGGGTCGGAAACTTGATAGGAGGCAAATTAAATAATGCACCTAAAAGCGTTTATTAAAATGGACCAGCTTGATAACAGGCTGTAGAAGCGAAGTCGCAAAGACCGTGCCCTTCCTACCCTCTGTCAAAATATAAACGAGGCAACCACGACTTTCATTTCTTCGTTAGTCCAGCCAGGCTACTAGAGCAGCAGAACTTGCTATTGTCACAGGCTTGACAGGTAGCGCGATGTCATGAGAAAGCAAGAACTCCGAAACGTGTCTCAAGTCCGGAAACAGCTCTAGTGGTGCTCGACAACGGACCGCAGTCCACTCGGTTCTTCGCTAAAAACCGCTAGACCTCTTCACGTTTCAGTGTTAACCCACTTACAGCGAATTCTCTTCCTGATTTACCCAATGCTATAGCTCGTCCGCGCCATGACAGTATTATCCCTTGAGCGAGTGGCGCATGCGCATTTGGTGCGGAGTGGCTTCGCCGGCGTGTCTCAGGTGTAGCCCAGGTGGATGACACCAGGGACTGGTTCTGGGTTAGAGGGAGCAGTTATGAGAAACCAACGAGCGCGGTGTCACAGAAATGCGGTTTCCAAGGAATACAGTCCAGTGTAAAATATTGTCTCATCTTGCAACCAGTGACAAACAACGCACTGATATCAGAGGAGAAGAGAGACAGGAAAAATACTTCCCCAAGGGTTTGCTAGTTCTTTGCACACAAAAGCATAGCAGTGCGCTTCAATGCAACCTCATACAAATTTTACATTTAAGCACAAACATCTTATGATAAGAACTGTCAATATAATATTCATATTTGTCTTCCATAGGCTGGCTTTAGGCCTCTTCATATAAAATTATATTTTTATACGTGCTACTATTGTTAAAAATAGCAGCAGACAAAATAGTTTCCTCCTGTAGTTTTGTTGAAATATTTACAGACGATGCTAATTGTACAGCTTTCTGCATCGCATGCAGTGATACATTGACAGATGCAAAGTCACCGGGGGCTATAGAAACAAGACATGAAAACAAAATGACAGCAATCTGCTTCGCTTGTCTCTTTCAGTCACTGATGGGCGGTGTTAGACGGTCCTGAGACCAAACATACACGTTGCTAAGTTACCATTAAATACGGTCTATTAATATTAAATAGCCAATGCATTATTGGAATGTAAATCAAGGATTGCAGTGTACATAAACCGCCATTATAATGGAAAAAAGTAACCTATTGTTTAGAATCCTTAATGCTAACTGGTTGAAATCCGTGGTATATCAGACCATAAACCATGGGTATGACATCACATTTCTACTACTAACTCAACTATTTCTGTGATAACACTGAAAGTAATACATCACCACCCTTATAACTTATCTTTTTTTAGTTAACTCTTGTGTGTTATAATATAATATTCATTTTTGGCAGCATAGAAAAATAAAGATAAGTTCAAAAAGTAGACAGGTGCCCTTAAGTACACCTTTACCCCTCAATAGTAATTTTGTGTACCTAGTTCACAGTCATTGTGTTATTTGTGTCATCTGTCAACTTTACCAACCATAGCATTATCTATCATGAACACTGCTCATTTTTCTAGCAGCAGCTGGAGGAAGAGTTGTAGCCATTCATACTCTATTAGTCACTGTGCTGAATTAGATTTTCTTAAAGGCAGAATGTTTTTTCTTATTGTAGAACATAATTTTTCCAAACGGATTTGATATCCATAGTTTTTGCCAGTTAAACCTCGTAGGAATAAATCCTGCTTGATTTTATTTTAGAACTACAATTTTTTTGTCTTAAAAAATTCATTGAGCATTGTGTAAATGCTGTAAAAACGTATTAATTTTATATTAGCAGAACGCAAATATAAATAGTTATATTTACTTAATAACCAAATATTTGTTATCTCTATACAAAAACATTCAGTAATATGAAATATTATTGACATATGAGTTAGTATCACTTTCACTATTTGTGTTTTATTAAAATCTGTAGTTTTGAATGGTCTCCACTCAATTTAATAAGTTAGCAAGTTACTTTTTTGCAGTGTAGCGCACTAAAAAGAGTGCCCTTTGGGATGCAGGAGTCAGCCTGCACCACAGTCACGTTGACCTCAAGGCTGGCCCTCTCTCTGGGGACACTGGAATCAAAGCTGGCCCTCTCCTTGGGGACATTAGAATCAAAGCTGGCCCTCTCCTTGGGGACACTGGAATCAAAGCAGTCCCTCTCTTTGGGGAAACTGGAATCAAAGCTGTCCCTCTCCTTGGGGACACTAGAATCAAAGCAGTCCCTCTCCCTGGGGACACTGGAATCGAAGCTGTCCCTCTCCTTGCGGACACTGGAATAAAAGCTGTCCCTCTCCTTGGGGACACTGGAATCAAATCTGCCCCCTCCTCGGGGACAACAGAATCAAAGCAGCCGATAGAGCTCCACTACCACAGGTATTGTAGCTCAAATGGCACCCTTTTCCAGAACACTGCATTTGACTAGAGGCCTTTGAGGAAAAGGGGACTCTGGTTAAAGGTTGTGCACTACAAAAAGAGATGACACTACAAATTAAATTGGGTGTCATTTGGGATGTAGCCAAAGACACACCTTATTTTAGTGGTCATGGCCTGAAAAATTATCAGATTCTACAGTGCAATGTATTTGTTTTCATGCAGACTATAACTGGGTTCTAAAAACATTTGAACGGACCTGCCTGAAGTAACCAAAATGATTGTAATCAATGGGTGATACAGCAACTTATATTTCATAGTGTGCTTTTTAAACAGATATTGAGAACTTGATGGAGTAAATAAAATACACATTTCAGAATGTTGATTGTTCTGGTTTTGTCTTTTATGTATTATCATAAAAATCACAAAGCTATTCATAACTGGTTGGTGACACGGTGCTTTCGTAACTTGAGAGAAATTATTTTGGGGTACCTTGATATTCTGAACAAATAAAGGTTGCCGAAAACATTAAAAAGCAACACACAGTCTTGATTTTCTTTGAGAATATTTATACATTGGATTTATTTTGATTTAATATATTAAAGGTTAGGTTTATTTTTGAACCACACATGACACAGATTTGATCAGAGGACTAAGCTAAGTCACTTATATTATGATGACAATAGGGAATTACTGCCAGAGACTAAACGTATCCTTCTGAAGATGATGGATAGGGAGTTGATTTTTGTGGAGAAAGTAGGCAATCAATATAATGTTTTTCCAGGCATGTCGCAGGAGAGGATACTCCATCTGTCTTGATTTGAAGGAAGTTGGCAACACAGATGAACAGTTCTAAAGTAGTGAGAGACAAGAAATGAGAAAATTAACACTTGGGTGACAGGTAAGAAAGTCATACTCAATGTTTATTGAGCCTCCTTTGCCTTTCTCTTACGTGAGATAATGTCATCCAGTTTTCCTCTTGAATCTATTTCTGTTCCTCAAAAAAATGGGTTAAAACATGTTTTGGTAAAAACACACCTTCACACAGACTCATAACAGTACTTTGAAATAATGAGGGTAGTTGGCCTGTCCTCAGGGGTTATTTGAGAAGACACATGAGAACATGTATCAACTGAAGAGTGCCCATTTAAGTTTCTATTAAGTTCCCCATTAGCCCCTGCCGAAAGCAGCAGCTAGTCTTTCTGGCATCCACAGAAAAACAGAATTACCTGACATGAAACATGGAACAGTGCCTAACAAACAACATCAATATAGTATAAGTATGGTAGATAGACAGGGCTACTTGCAGTTCTAATTGTTATTTTTCATGCATTTTCTGTGGTTTATTTGCCAGGTATGCGGGGAAATTATACTTTGCTGCAAGAGCAGGGGGCCGATTTGAACCCGTGCTGCATCCGCGCATGTGCACATGTGACAGACTTCGGCGTTTATCTGAAACTGTGTTTAGACTATGTCTAAACGTAGAACAATGAACTTGTCAGTGTTTACTTCGTCAACAGATTCAGCACGATCCTAATAGGGGAACAGCGGACACACCTGCGTAGAATGTTAACGGTTTGATTTTCCAGTTCAACTTGTTCTCTTCCTTCAAAAAAGATGCACGTTATTGGTTACCGATAGAGCATGTTATGGCTCACTTGTGGGGCTTCTTGAACGACTGAATAAAGCTTAGTACAGTGAGAAGCACCTATGCACGAACATAACACACTGTAATCTAATAACATGCACGCACATTTTGTAAATATCTTACATATATGTTAAAGCTAAATAAAGCTTTAGTTAATTTATTAATTCGCCATTTATATTGAATCATTGTAGTGGGGAAATCCTACACTTTTATAATGTTGTGTCCTCCTGTATTTTTATTATGTAGGACTATGAAGAAAGATAGGGTTAGAGGAGTGGTTCGTGAATAGCAGTGGCGCGCAATCGAAACCATGCTTGCATCCGTACGTGTGTTCTGGAGTCAGCGGGTTTTAGGTGGTACGCCCTCAAGCCAGGGAGTAGATATTTCTGGAACAATTGTTTAAAAAGTTATCCGATCATATAAATGGTAATTTACCAAAAGAGAGTAACAGTAGCCTGTGTTTATTAATATTGTAAATAAATAATACGCTAAAACATTTGTCAGACTGAACAGCAAGCATTCGTGTGTACAGGAAATGAACTGTCAAATTGCCTAGAGCAGGTCAGGATAAGGATTATTTTGGATTACAAATTTCGTGAACTCTTCCTAGGGTATATTTATCAACAAATGTTTGTCCTATAAAATAATGTGATATCAGGCGAGCCCAGTAGATGACGCCAACGTGCTTTTGTGTTCAATGTGTGAGAACATATCGCGAGTTGCGAGATGTGAGATATCTCAGCTGGTCGAGGGTCGCTTTAACACTCGCGAGAATTCGTATTTCCTTCTCTTTCACTCCCTGTAGCCAACATGGCAGTCGGCAAGAATAAGAGACTGACCAAAGGCGGCAAAAAAGGTGCCAAAAAGAAGATGTAAGTAGTGCAATTCAACTATTATATCACAGAGTACACTTCATTATGTTTAGATGAGGAACATTTGGTTTTCAAATGTGAAGGATGAGATGGATTTTAATTGGATGTCCTATGCCCGGTCTCGAGTGCTAATCGGCTAGGCTCACAGTGAAGTGACTTGGATGAAAGGACATGCGTTTCTGCATTCATGACTGTAACATATTTGGAAAATACTTCTATTATACCGACTGCATATAGTGAAACAGTTTCATAAAATGTGTAAAAATGCCCATTTCGTTTTTGTCATAAACCGTCTTGCTAGTATGCTTACTAACTATGCTCTACGATGGTTGGCTAATTGTAAAGATCTTATGGCACGGCAGTCCACGTTATAGTAGTGGTGTATGGCTAGTTGATAGTATTTTTTTATACGAGGTGGTTTTGGAAACAATACTAACATTGTCAGACGGACACGATTCCGGCCGTGCCTGTGTCCAACCATTACTTTGTTTACGAAAGTTAATATTCTCTGCTGCGTCCCCATATTCAGCAGATTTTGATAGCTTGGCTAACCGGTTGACATGCTAAGCTCTTGCATGCGTATCTTGTCTTACCAGTTAGCATTGCTGTGTCAGCCACGTACATTAATCGCCACTGTAGTTACTAGGTTGGAGTGTCCTGACTAGACGTTTATAGTTCCAACCAAATCGAAAAGTTTACGATGGCATTGGTAGATAGGGTCTAGTTAGTATTTAGTGTGAACGATTGCTTCCGTAGGCATGTCTTTAACCTTAGTTTGTCTTGCATGCGCGCTAGATGGGCCTGTTGTAATCATGTTATTGACCACCTTCGTATCTCTTCACCAGTGTCGACCCTTTCTCCAAAAAGGACTGGTACGATGTCAAAGCGCCTGCTATGTTCAACATCCGCAACATTGGCAAGACCTTGGTCTCCAGGACTCAGGGAACCAGTAAGTCTGCTCTTTCTGAAGTGTCCAGCCACCCCGTTGAGCCCCATATGATTCAGTGAAAGTGGGCACCAGGTTAAGGTCTATCATGGTGCTAACTTTGATTCCGACAGGGATTTTCTCTGTGGTTGAATATTAGCTTGTCGACGTCCTTTGTTGCGTGTGATTACATTTTTTGAAATTGAACATGAAGCTACTTAAAGGTAACGAGAGGCAACTAAGGACGTGGTGTTGTGCATTTTGCTGCTCTTAGTTTCCCTGGGTATGAGGGTCTGCTGTGTTGCTAATCTATTTGACTGACCCTCTTATCCAGAACAACATACTGTAGCCAGTATATATGTACCGTTTCATAGTTTTGCACTGGCCCCTCATAGGAACCAACCCCACAACTGTGGTGTTGAATATGCCATGCTGTACAGAAATTGATTAAAATGAAAGGAGCGATTCCAGCTATTTCTCAGTGTGGGGGAGCAAGGCATCAGGATTAACTGGACAACTCAACAGCCGTGTTCCTCCACGGTGTCATTGTCCTTAATGTGATTTCTGGTTAACTTTAAGAGATGGATTATTTCGGTCAAACCCATGTGTGTTTGTTGGGTAGTCAAAAATGGCTAGTTTTCTTAGCATCCAGTCTTTGGCCTTTTTATTGTTTTGGCCCCCTTTTCTGGGTTTTTCATATTCCTTTGTATACCACCGACTAACTCCTGTTTGTCAATGTTAAAGGAATTGCCTCCGACGGTCTGAAGGGACGTGTGTTCGAAGTGAGCCTCGCTGATCTGCAGAACGATGAGGTGGCTTTCCGCAAGTTCAAGTTAATCTCGGAGGATGTGCAGGGCAAGAACTGCCTGACCAACTTCCATGGCATGGACCTGACACGTGACAAGATGTGCTCCATGGTCAAGAAATGGCAGGTGAGAAACCGTGTGACAGTATGAATCCCGAACCAGGATTCTGTAACTCTGAAGGGTTCTCAGCCTTTCTCGTGCTACAAATTACATTTCTAGTCAGACCAGCCACAAACGTTCCAGTCGCGTCTACTCCCGTCACCTCTGCCTTGTTACTACACATTCTTAGGTGTTAAAATGAACGTTTAATCACTGTCTTGCTGACCTTAATTCCCAGACCATGATTGAGGCCCATGTGGACGTGAAGACCACCGACGGCTACCTTCTACGTCTGTTCTGTGTCGGTTTCACCAAGAAGCGCACCAACCAGATCAGGAAGACTTCATACGCTCAGCACCAGCAGGTCCGTCAGATCAGGAAGAAGATGATGGAGATCATGACCCGTGAGGTCCAGACCAACGACCTGAAGGAAGTTGTGAACAAACTGTAAGGCTCTCCTTGATAATTGCAGCAATTTCCAGATGCTCTTTGAGACACTACATTCAAAAGCTGAAATTCCCACTGTTTGACAAACTTAGTCTCTGTGAATTGTGTGGGCACGTGTGAATTTATCGTCTGTGTTGTTTTAGGATCCCAGATTCCGTTGGCAAGGACATTGAGAAGGCTTGCCAGTCCATCTACCCCTTGCACGATGTCTACGTCAGGAAGGTCAAGATGCTGAAGAAGCCCAAGTTTGAGTGTAAGTGACCATTCAGTAACCTCAAACGGATTTTTCCGGAATTTGCCAGTGAAGTTTGTCATATTGTCCGGTGAAAAGCAGACTACAGACGTTTTTTGCTGATGCTAACTAGCCATAGCGCTTCCTTAGCACAACGACGGGGTCATAATGACTACATTTCCCAAGTCCTGAGTTTCTTTTGAACCCGACCTGCCCCTTGAGGCGTTGCAGTCTGACTGAAAGTGTCAAGCCTGTGTCATGAGGGGCGGAGAGTAGAAGGGCTGTGTTTACGCCAAGGACCCAGAACAGTGGGTACTTGGAGTGTTTGTGGCTCCGACAAAACTAAGTGAACACGACATTTGGTTATCTGTCAGCCTTCTAATTCATGAGATGACAAATTGTCTAACCAATAAGGTCACAGCCATTACATGGCGGTCCTTTTAGCTAGTGGTCTTAACTAGAGACATTTGGGAGCATTTTCAGTAATCTGTCCCACACAAGGACATTGTCTTTCACCTGATCTTTCGGTGTCTGCAGGTGCTTTTACCTGTGGTGTAATCTGACCGTATCAGGGCTATGGAGACCGACAGTGACGTTTGCAGTAAACCAGCAAAACCTGTGGGTCGTCTGGTGAATATGTCCTAACAGCTTTTGTCCTGTTGTTCCCTGCAGTGGGCAAGCTGATGGAGCTCCATGGTGAAGGTGGTGGCAGCGTAGCCAAGCCTTCAGGGGACGATACCGGGGCCAAGGTGGAGAGGGCTGATGGCTACGAGCCCCCCATCCAGGAGACCGTCTAAAATCCTCTCAGATTTAATAAAAAATGTAAATGAGACTAATGTGCTGGGGTCTTTTAATGGGGTGTTAAGTGTTTTCTTAAGCCTGTTTTGCGGGCAACTGTTTTGGGTTACGGTTTAAGCCTTGGGAAGATTCACTTCAAACCCGGTGACGAGTGTTAGAAGTTGCTTCCTCTGAGGCAGAAATGAAACCCGATTCTACCTCTGAGACCTGGTGCTGAATCCAATTAAACAACCACACAGGTTCTAATCCCAGTAGTGAACGTTAACGTTTGGGCAGCCACTGATGTGAAATCAAATGAAATGCTTCCTGTTACACTAGAAATGAATTATTACAACAGTTTAAATGTCTGACCTGGCTGTCAGTGGTACAACATTTGATCTCTATTGTAAATATCCTAATTTTTTAAAGAAATTGAGGTGTTACAGGGTGTGCCTATTAATGTCAACAGGGATAGGCCTCTTGGATTGGGGCCTGCAGATTAATTTAACAAATACATGAAGTAGGTCTGAAGCTAGTTCATGTATATCTGGGGACTTTATTGACCCACATACCCTTTTCCTGCTCAGCTCATCTCTGGGGATTCGGCACGTTTGCTGTCGTAATTAAACGTGTGAACCCTTTGAACGCTGTATTTTGGATGTTTTCACGATTTTGATATTTCTGTAAAATGCATCCAGTGTTTCATGGCTCAAACATCAGCACACTTTCAGCTAAACTTAGACACCAGCTTTCTTAGACTCTGAAATTACTGATGTGTAAACATGCAAAATATTTCAGGTCTTCCATGTTTTGTTTCCAGCTTAGATTTAGTTAATTCCAATACTAACTACAAATAAGGTCAACTTTCTTTTACCTATTTCTAAATATATTGGAGAGCTGCAAAAAGAGGGTTTGGGCTGCCAGTTGTCCATGCCTTCCATGAAGTTGTTTGTTTGGGATATACTCAGGCAATACATACTAAATTCAGTCTGTAATAACAGCCATTCGCAAACATATTTTATTATTTTAACAAACAGTGCATCTTAAAACAGCCAAACACTGGGGAGGGGGTGACAGGACAACATTCCAGTTTCCAGGTTCAAAGAGGAACACTGCTGTCCAGTGGGGAAAGGCACTTTGACTCTTAGGAATATCTAGTTTCATATAGTCTCAGATTTTCATAGTTCATTGCCATTAATAAAATATCAAAAATGGCTCCTGTTCCCCCATGATAAACGCTCATGTCAGAACTTGCACATAGTTTTTCGGCACCAGAGCCCGCTTTCCCTTCAACTCGCCAAGGAACCATTCATCATCGATGGACTCCAAGTCGGTGATGATGTCCCCTGCCTACAAGCAAAGCAAAGTCATCGGTCAGGTAGTAAGAACACGTTCATCTGGATAATCACACAAAACGTGCATGTGGACGGTCGCAAGATGTGACAGTGTCACCTTCATGGAGAGCTCCTCGTCACATTCGGCTGTGAAGTTGTACAGCGCTTTCCCACAGTTTGCTCTCCCATTGGTGACTCCCTGTTTGTCCAACACTGGAGCGTGGCCTGGATGGAGACAAAACACAATGCTTATGATGCAAAGATTACTCCCTGCTAGCCACCCATACTGCTGGTCATTTTAAAACGGGGTTTGTTTTAATTGCCATCTCAATCAAGCAGAACATCCTACACTAAAAATAAACATAGGGCTTAGAATTTTAGATTTAACCATGACTGGTTTAACTGTTATGAAATCATCAGTCAGGTGAAATTAATAAATTAGGCCCAACTAAACTGATTTCAAATGTGACAACAGTTTTTTGTACAAACTGACATTTTTCAGGGATCTCTTATTTCTGCTCAGTACGACAAACACCGCCACAGAAAATATTTTTGCACAGTTCAGCTCCATCCACCAGATGGCGCCATAAGAACACCCTTTTGGTACCTGAACTAATTTCAACGTAGGACTTCGGGAATAATCCCTCTCTCCCATTGAGCCTGCCAGAGCACCACTCGGCATCTAGGTGCTGTGTCACCAGGATACGGTCGCCCAGTTGGAAGGAGAGGTCCTCCGCCGTCTGGCCTTCGTAGTCGTACAGCGCCACAGCCCACTCCAAGCCGCCTGACGAGAGAGACTTCACCAAGGGTTGGATACATGTTAGTGGACACTCATACACATTTCACTGGGCTACTTAAACGTGTACACAGACACCACAGATCGTGGCGTTAGTTGAGGTCATAAAGGAACAGTCCCCACAGCACTGTGAGGAACCTACCTGGACAGGTTTGGTGGCCTCGTGGGTCTTTGTGGAAGAAATCAGGCCTGTGAAATACAGTAACCGATGTCAGATTATTCCAGTGAAAAGTCTACAGTTCAAGCCGTGAATCTGAATGGGGAACGATGTAGAAGTCGGCCTGCGACTTTCAGGGAAGAGTACAGTAGAACACAGAGGACACTGTACAGCTTTAATGACAGAGACATTTACACGGAGCTCCTGACTTAATGAGTTGTGAACACGATGCGGATTCCATTCAGAGGGAGGATCTGGCCCACACTCACACAAAACCACACATTAGGGAAGCCTTTTACAAACCTATCGATTAGAAGAGCAAAGTTACAGAACGCTAAATCACCGTGTGACAGGAGAAATGTCACAAAGTCGAGGTGCGCCTATGACATTAACCTAACAAGATGACCAAAAACCCCTATATCAAGATTGACTTGAACATCCGTGGGAAAACGCCAACGCTCCGCTCGCCTTCGAGAAGCGAAGCAACTCAAGTTGAGATTCCTCACCGGCTGAACTGAATTCCTACCTGGACGGGCCTCTTTGGTGGGGGCCGACTGCCGTCGTTGTAGTTGTGGAGGCGGGGGGAGGTCCTCGATGACCTCCACGAAATTTAGAGGGAAGACTCCCATTTGGGTCCCCATCTGTCCCCTTGCCCACTCCTCGTCCAGGTACTCCTTCAGCTGGATCACGTCCCCCTCAGAGAAGGTCAATTCGTCACCCTGCTCCCCCTCAAAGTCGAACCGGGCCACACACCTTGGCCCGCTCGTCGGTCCTGAAAGCCGGCCGGTCTTCTTTTTACTAGTGGGTGTCGGGGCATTGGACTACATAACGGATATCATAAATCATGATTTTAACATTAGAGGGAAATTCATTCCATAGCTCATTTGCACGTGTCCATAAAAAGCACCAATTCTTACCAGGACTTTGACATAGGTAACCGGGAAAAAGCCAGAAGAGCCTCTACAGGAACCTCGGTACCACTCACTGTCAACTTGCTCCACATTGGTCACCACATCCCCCACTCTCAGTCCCAGCTCCCCTGGACCCTCTGGATAGGACACAAGAGATGTCAATCAAACCCCACTGCTGAGTGGATAGGACACAAGACATGTCAATCAAACCCCACTGCTGAGTGGATAGGACCCAAGACAAGTCCACCACTCACTGACACCAGCTTGCATAACAAAAACACGAGCATGAACAGTACTCTGTGGATATCAATTACTATGGGCTAAACAAAATGTAGCCATAAAAGTGCCAGCGATGTTGAGATTTTGCTTGGTCAAACTATTAAGTTAATGAATGCTCAAATAGTAGCCGTGTTTCTTGTTTCAGGACAAAGGGTAACTGTTAAGTTGTTTGTTGTGGTAGTTGGTTTGCCAGAGGAGGTTTTGTTCCATACCAGGGGTGAAATCATGGAGGGCTTGAACCTGCAGACCACCGCTGTCTCTACGAGACCCAACTGGGCTGGGGTTCTGGAAGACACACAGACATGACACTTCCAGAAACAGCACCAAAGAAACATTTGGAGAATCAACTAAACTCAAAACACATTCCACAGCATTCTAATATGTAAGAAAAGAATCAACTGAAGCGTGTGATACCCAATCTCAACAGGGTGCTGTCAAGTTGCAGTAACAACAAAATTGCGTTAGATAGAAGGATCATTTACGGATCATTGACATTACCTGTGCCGCCGATTTGGCCGGAACGCCGGAGAGAGGAGTGATTATCTTAATGTAAGACTTTTGAACTCTGCCCTGGATGTCTCCTACCTGGCACTGAAAAGTTTTGGAGTCAAGCTGCTCGACTAACAGCAGCACCTCATTTTTCTGAGGGTGAAAAACAAGAAGTTGCACTGAGGACCATTTTACGTTAATTACACTGACACTTGAATGTTGTGAAAATACGTTTATTTTTCTGAATGCCGAGAACATCCTTATAAGAAGTACGTGTTCTGGATTTCAGGTTGAAAATGAAAATATATTTTTTTCTGATCATAAATAAATGATCGGTTAGATGATATCAAATAAACTGCTGTTGCTATAACAAAATCACCAAACCTGTTAAACTTCCGCCTGATCCTTACCTGGAATGAAAGTTCCCCGGTTTCTCTTCCATTATAGTCAAACTCTGCTATACCGTGAGGAAGTCCAAGCTGCAGGAACAGGTATGACAGAAAAACATTCAGAAAACAAACAGGCGTGTGACACTAGTTTACAGAACACAGAGCAATGAGAAACACTCGGGGTCTGGTTCTGGAGGATTTAGGGAGAGAGATGGGGGAGACCCCCACCGTATACGTGTTGTAAAGACGGTGGCCAGGGTTGGGCCTCGGAGGCAGAACGGGTCCCTTCCTCTTGGACTTCTGAGCCTGCTTGGCTGACGGAGTGGGCGATGAACCCGGGTCCCTCCGGAAGGAGGGGGACTGACGCGGGCCGTCTGTCCGTGGTGGCGGTGGCCTCCCTGGGCCGACTTTAGCTGGAGGGGGGCGAGGGGGGAGAACCTTAGCTCCACCAGGCCTGTGTGAGATTAACAGGCGTCTGTTACCTAAAGTGGCCAGCGCTGTGAAGACCGCGCTATGAATGGACCTTTATCCTTCGCAACATGGCGTAACTCACCGAGGGGGCAGGCCCGGGACCGGCTCAGAATCAAAGGACATTGAGCGGGTGGGGAAGGACTTAGCACCACCTGGCCTGCGTGAGATAAACAACAAGCGCTATGAAGTTAACAGAAGTCATTTGTCCAGTACTGTACTGACTGAGCCATCAGTGGATCTTGGCCCGTCTTTATCCGGCACGCTGTGACATTGCTCACCGAGGGGGGAGGCCAGGAACAGGCTCGTTGTTAAAAGACACTGAGCGGGTGGGGAAGGACTTGGCGCCGCCAGGCCTGTGTGAGATGGGCAACAAGACAGTATACGTAATGTCTCTGGTTAGCTTTTAAAACACTGACAGGCAGAGAAGCGGTTTCCAACAGACTGTCTGTGGTTATGCGGCTTGTGTAACACGTATCAGAAAGGTCAACTGACCTGACAGACAACTTTCTTTGTGTTTTAAAAAGGATTTAACATTTTGCAGAAGGTTCAGCTGATTTTAGAGAATGTTCCACTTGTGAAAACAAAAGCCACTTACACGTCTCCACCAAAGAAAGAATTTTGAGAACATACGAAATGACAGGTTTTAAAGTGTCGAGTTAATTAACAGAGCCAAACATTTATTCAATAAAGCATTTTCTAAATTCAAATGAAACCCCTGCTCGAACCTGTTGTCAGGAGGTTCTGTGGTTTTGGGTGGGGTCCGTATCAGTGCACAATCTGATGTTACTTACCGAAAAGGGAGGACCAGTTGGGGCTCAGAATTAAAGGGGTCCTACAAAACAGAAAAAAGTAGAAATTGTTCAAAAAAGGAATTTGTAGACTGAAACAACCACGAAAGGTTAGATGGTTCAAAAGAGGGGTTTCTCAAAATCAAAATAACATTGTCTTGAAATCAAAACTTTTATGAAGTGATTTCTCCTGGCTGAGAGGGGACATGATCACAGCGCCACTTGAGAAGTATCAGCATTTTAAGCCAGCCAGACGACTAAGAAACTCATACCACCAAAAGGCGACAGCGTGAGAAGATACAAAATGTGTGATTTAAGATCACACAAGATAATACTCAAATTCTGATGAGAAATAACAATTCCACTTGCAACAAAACAGACAAAACCTTGTACCTTCTCAGGGCCCAGCAATTAGGGCAACCATAGCAACCAACTGAGGGACTGTTCAATGGTTCATTCCTCAGCCACGGCTAACACCTACTGTAGTGATCTGCCAGTGTTTAAATCACTCTACTGCAATGCTCATTTGTCAAGTTTTTGGTTAACAACTGCCCAAGGCCATAGGCGGTGGACAGGTTAAAGATTGGCCTGTCAGGGCTGGTTTTCAGAGTCCCTCATTAATGACTCGACTCTCCATAAGTGAAGCTAAAGAAAAATACAAAGTGACGCATTGACTTGTCTTTTTTTTGTCCTTTGAGTTGAGCACAAAGGCTCCATTATAGCATAGCCAGGAGCAATTGGCTAGCTTTCTCAGAGAGAGAGAGAGCAGTAGAGTCAAGAAAATATAGTATTTTTGTGACTGAGAAGAATGTATCTGTCGTGGCCTTGGGTGGCTTATCACTGCTGTAACACTCTGACACCAGGCAAAAGCTATTTCATCACACGGTCCTGCATCTTTCCCACTTTCCTTCGCCACTGAGGCAATCGCCATTTTGTGCTTTTAAATTAAGTGACTGATTCCTCAGAATGTTTACATTGGACGGACATATTCACAAGACTCCAACACGGTAACCAGGAGGCAACTGTCGATGAAGCTGGACATTTTCACCCAGACGACATATTTAAATGGTGAATGCCCTCAGTGTTGAAGCCCACAGCATCACATCCAAGCAGAGTACCATACCAGGATACGCGGGCGGTGGTCTTTACCTGAGCGGGAACCCGGATCGAAAAGCTTTGTTTCCGGGTCACAGGTGGTGGAAGTGAACCCACAGGCATTTGTGCAGGGAGGGGGGGAGGGTTCTCCAGGACCTCATCGAGCACTGAGAGACAGAATACCATCCACGTTTAGACTGGATACACCGTACTGTACAATCAATCCTGTCTTAATCCATGTAGTAGTTTAGGATTATTCAATCTATCTGTTTATTGTACTATTTATTGATTTTCAGAACGGACAGTGAGATAAAACATGCAAATATTTCAGGCTACGTATTCCAGTAAACTAAAGGAATTGATGTTTGAATGAACTGCACCAAACTAAATAAAAGCTTGCTCTTCCAGAATCCGCTGTAGGCGCCGACCACAAGCCGGACTCGAATAACGGCTGATTAGCTGACCAGTTGGATCAGATGTCTGAGCCTTACGGACAGGAGTTGCGCGGCCTACTGCATTTTTTACAAAACCACATACAGCCGTAGATGAAACAGCCATACAAGCTAGACACGTGGAGCAACAGCCGGTAACTCACTGGCCCCCGTCACACACAGTGCATCCAGAGATCGGTCACTACAGTCGGACTCACAGTTGCCTTTACTGGGCACTCTGATGGTGGTGGGCCTCCTGGTTATGCTCTGCCGGCTGAAGGAGGTGTCGCCGCCCACCGGATTACGGACTGGCTTGACTGGGGGGTGCAGGGAAGAGGGAGACCGAGTCAGAGACAGACACTGGGTCAGAGACAGACACTGGGGTCACTGGGTCAGAGACAGACACTGGGTCAGAGACAGACACGGGGGGGCACTGGGTCAGAGACAGACACTGGGTCAGAGACAGACACTGGGGTCACTGGGTCAGAAACAGACACTGGGTCAGAGACAGACACTGGGGGCACAGGGTCAGAGACAGACACTGGGTCAGAGACAGACACTGGGGTCACTGGGTCAGAAACAGACACTAGGTCAGAGACAAACACTGGGGGCACTGGGTCAGAGACAGACACTGGGTCAGAGACAGACACTGGGCCAGAGACAGAAACTGGGCCAGAGACAGACACGGGGGGGCACTGGGTCAGAGACAGACACGGGGGGGCACTGGGTCAGAGA
>JACXGJ010006030.1:5441-36336 GCA_016801105.1 Esox niger | reverse complement strand
ATATATATATATATATATATATATATATATATATATATATATATATATATATATAAAATACATATGCAGCCTACTGTCAAACGTCACAGTAAACATTATTGATGACAAGTACAGCAAGCTTCAGTTTCAATGTACTGTGTGGTTAGCTTACCTGTTTTCTCTATGAAATGTCAGAATTACTGACGCAACAGTATGTCTGCTGAGATTTGGTTGAACTCTTTGTCCAGCTTCCATCAGTGTCAGTCCATGGTTGATAACATGGTCAATAAGTGTTGCACGGACTTCTCGAGTCAAATTTGGTCCGCGTCTTCTTGGTTCAGGTTCTATCAACCCTTCAAGTCCTTCTCTACCTCTTCCTCTACCTGCTTCTCCTCTTCCTAGGCCTCTTCCTCTACCTCCTCCTTCTCTTCTTCTACCAAGGCCTCTTCCTCTACCTACTTCTTCTCCTCTTCCTCAACCTCCTTCATCTCCTCTTTGAGCTCCCCCTCTCATTCTCACTCTTTCCATTTTTGTTGAAGACAGGTGTACTCACCTGCTGCCTTTTATAGCACAACTGAGTGCTGCGTTTTCAAATTAGCACGTGTGCTTCCACACCTAGTGGTTGTGATTATCCAATTCGTTCATTAGTGTGGTCATTGGCAATCCAGTGCTTTGTAATGACAAGGAAGTAACCTCACAATCCTTATCTGGGTCTAAGTTGTGAAAATGTGTTCATCAAATGTTATCAGAAAATACTGGTAAACAATTTGCATTCTTCTGCAGGAAAGCTGCACATGGGATGCTCTTGGACATTCCAGCACAACCATGACACTAAATACAAGGCCAAGTTGACCCTCCAGTGGTTATAGCAGAAAAAGGTGAAGGTTCTGGATTGGCCATCACAGTCTCCAGACCTAAATATCATTGAGCAACTCTGTGAAGATCTCAAACATGCGGTTCATGCAAGACGACCAAAGACTTTGCATCACCTGGGGGCATTTTGCCAAGGCAAATGGGCAGCTATTCCACCTGGAAGAATTCGGGGCCTCATAGACAACTATAACAAAATACTGCACGCTGTCTTTGAGGCTAAAGGGGTCAATACACAGTATTAAGAACCAAGAGTATGCAGAATTTAGAAACCTGTGTCTGTTCATTATTTTCCTTGTTGTCATATTGTTTTATGATTGTGCCATTCTATTTCAACCTACAGTTGAATGTGAATCTCATAAAAAATAAAATACCTGTTTTGCCTGCTCACAAATTTTCATTTCAAATGGTGCATTTATTACCAATTCTCCAAAGATATGCAAACTTGTGAGCACAACCATACATACATATTTCAATGTTAAATTTACAAATGTCACAAGTCTACATATTTTTATGGGGAGAGACACAGGGAGTTGTCACAGGGGTTGTGTTCAGGGCCATGGAGAACAATAGTGCGAAGGGAGGAGGTGAAGGAGAAATGAAAAGAAATGTTCAAACCCTGTAGTTGGGAAGACAGCATCAACTCAGAGACAGCCGCCCAGTAGGGGTTTCGGAAGAATGGCTACTGGTGTTCGTAGCTCTGGTAGCTGCTCCTGCACCTTCTATCTCATATCGGTCCAACTCCGTCTTCCAACCTTGTCCTGTTTATAAGCTTTGGTTGTTTGGCCTACACCACCAAAAAATACATCCTCTGACAAGGTTCCAATGGGAGTCAAGTGTGTAGAGTCGTGGCTGACCCAGCTGGTAGCTTCCATAATCTTCCGGAAGGTACTGGCTGTTTCTTTTTGGGTCGTATGTGTGACAACAAATTGTGAATTGTGTGGGCGCAGTTGTGCCACAGTATTTTAGCTTATTTAACCTTCATTTATACATCAAAATCAAGCAGACGAAAGTTTTTACAGTTGAGCCCTGTTTTATGGCAATTCATTTTTTTTATTCATTTAGGGATTTGAAACATAAAGGAAACGCATGGATCAAAAGCACAAACACCAAGAGAAGCAAAAACACATTGAAAAAGGTATTCTAACTACCTTTACTAGTTTAACTTTTTAGTTGACTCTGCAAGTTATTCTGTGAGAATTGGGCATGGTCGTAAAAAGCAGTTTAACCCAATTCATAGTAAGTTCTTTGTATCACTAGTACTATCAAGTCTTTTAAGCCTTTGTAATAGCAGCTGGGTCCAAATCATGTTTGTGGTGAGATGGAAAGTGACTGTAAGACAGCCCAACCTACAAACAAGAACCAATGTCTAACCATTCTAGAGGTCAAGGAATCCCATCTAATCGATGTGTAAGAGAAAATGAGGTGTACAAAGGTTATATAGTAATAAAATTAGGAGCTGTTTGATTGATTGAATACAAAGGTTTAATACTGAAGCGGAAATTATGTCCAGCACCATACTGTAATTCTTAGCTTTAAAGTGGCATACACAACTTCATTACTATTTCATTGCAATGCTGAGATTAAAGTGATGATTTGTTTCTCTAAAATAAAAATGATGGATCGACAGGATCAAGCCCTCTGATTGGGACAGCGCGTACTATCTGAACGGAACCGCACATGGGCGGAGAAATTGGATCAGCTCTGGATACCAAATGGCAGCGTGTGTTCGTTCTGGACTCAAATAGGTTCACTTGGGCCTCCCCAAACAATGTCTGCGTGGAGACGCCACACAGTGATGACGGCTGCCACGAGACATCATGTCCGCATCCACATTCAGGTGGCCCGGAATGTGCGCTGCCGCCAGGGAGCTTGCGCCCACAGCTAGAGAAGAGTCGCTGACGCCGAAGGCGTGCAATTCACTGAGTCCCAATTGCGTGAGAAGGGACACCACTCGAAAGTTTTGAATCCTGGCCAGTTCCAGGGGCGATACATAAATCAGGAGATAGTCCAGATAAGCTAATATATATATGGTGAGCATACGGAAAGGCCGGTTGGCTAAGTGCGCATTGAGATTGCACAAATCTAAGATCGGCCTCACTCCCCCCGACTTCTTGGGAACCAGGAAGTAGCGGGATTAAAAGCCGTCCTGTCTGAGATCCTATGGGACCTCGGAGATCGGGACTTTACCCAACAGTTCCGTCACCTCCGACAGGAAAGCAGATGCTCTGTCGGAATTGTCCACAATTCGAGAGAAAGGGGGTGGTGCAGAGTGAAACTGAATTAGATAACCCAGTCTGATCATGCTGATGAATGTGCTGAGCACATGATGACCAAATACTTTTTTAAACAGATTCAGAACTTAAAAATCACCATTTGAGCTGCAAAACCTTCACCTAAGGTGATTTTTTTTCCCATACATACAACCGATTTGGCTGCATTTTGCTACATGTGGATTATGTTTAATCCACATACATATTTTGTAATTACTTAGCATTAGATTAAGCAATGTGAATTTAAAATCTGTAATGTCCAATAAGTATATACATACAGTGAGGGGGAAAAAAAATTGATCCCCTGCTGATTTTGTAAGTTTGCCCACTGACAAAGAAATTATCAGTCTAAAATTTACTGGGAGGTTTGTCTGAACAGTAAGAGACAGAATAACAAGAAAATCGCAAAAATGTTACAGATTGATTAGCATTTTAATTAGGTAAATAAGTATTCAACCCCTCTGCAAAACAGGTCTTAGTTCATGGTGGCAAACTGCAGATGGGCCTGAACATGTGCTTTCTTGAGCAGGAGGAACTTGTGGGTACTGCAGGATTTCAGTCCTTCACGGCGTAGTGTGTTACCAATTGGTTTCTTAGTGACTATGGTCCCAGCTGACTTGAGATCATTGACAAGATCCTACTGGTTAGTTCTGGGCTGATTACTCACTGTTCTGATGATCATTGCAACTCTACGGGGTGAGAGCTTGCATGGAGCCCCAGAGAGAGGGAGATTGACAGTTATTTAGTTTTTTTCCATTTGCGAATAATCACACCAACTGTTGTCGCCTACTCACCAAGCTGCTAGGCGATGGTCTTGTAGCCCGTTCCAGCTTTGTGTAGGTCTACAATCTTTCCCTGACATCCTTGGACATCTCTTTGGTCTTGGCCATGGTGGAGAGTTTGGAATCTGGTTGATTGATGGATTGCTTCTGTGGACAAGTGTCTTTTATACATCTTAACAAGCTGAAATTATGAGCACTCTCTTCATGAGTGTGCTCCTATTCTGTGACAACTACGCCATCTGCTGCCCAACCTCCCCATGCAGGAGGCGGGCTTCAGCACTCGATGTCACCGGCCTTCTGACACCACCACCCATCTCATCTTTGTATGTTATTGTCTCGCCTTTGTGAGCATAGTTCAGCCACATAAATAAATGAATGTAAATACTTCAACGACTCCACAGTCCCATTCTCCTTTTTCCCAAAACCGAGCTGACATAATCAATCAATCAATCAATCAAATGTCTTTTATAAAGCCCTTTTTACATCAGCAGTTGTCACAAAGTGCTTTCACAAAACACCCGGCCTTAAACCCGGGGGAGCAAACAACAATAGTGATGAACTTCACAGTTCATCACTATAGAACTTCAATAGTGATGAGAATCTCAGCTCATTACCGGTATAGACACCTGGGAGCCAGAAAGCTTTCTGATTGTCATTAAAATACAAATCAATATACAACATTTTTGACATTTGTTTTTTCTGGATTTTTTGTTATTTTGTCTCTCACTGTTCAAATAAAACTACCATTAAAATTATGGACTGATCATTTCTTTGTCAGGGAGAAAACATATAAAATCAGCAGTGGATCAAATACTTTTCCCCTCACTGCATTAGGCATTTGTTTACATATCCAAAAGTGCATTTTGTGTTATCCCAATACATCTTAATACTTATCTGCATGTATTGCAGGTTTTAATGTGCTAACAGGTCAGAAAAAACAATATTTCAAATTATCTTTTGCTTACTCAATACAGTGTTACACCAACAAGAACAATAGTAAGTCAGTTGATACCCTTCTTTACATCATAGATTTTGTCATATTTAAACTGTAGAATGTTACTGACTATGCTTCAAATACTTCCAGACACACCAAATCTGCCCCATCTGTAAGGGGCAGAATATGCATGTACAACAGCACATTTCAAGTCAATATCATCAGATCACAGACCCTGAAGAAAGAAAACTGGCATCTGCCCTAACAACAAACAGATTAGTAAGATTTGTATTATTCATCTTTGAAAAATATGAATTCCAACACAACAGTGATCTTACATAATTTACTACTTTGTTCCAGATATCCAGGCCCACTGGACTGTCCTATCTGTCAAACAGAGAGTTAGAAGAGACTTGACGTTGGCACACAACAGCCCTTCTAGTTTGGAAGAGTCTGGGTCAGACAGTGCAAGAGAAGCGAAGAGAAAAAGGTAGGCCAGAAGTCCAAAGCAACTCTGAGAGCCCCACTGTGAAGAGGCAAAAAAGAGAAGTTGCAGATGTATCAAACTCCTCTTCAGAACAACCTGTGAGAAGGAAGAAAAGTGGTAAATTGCAAAGCTTTGGGTAAATCTCACACCACAGATATGCATCAGCACTGTGGTTTTGAGTACGTGTTGATATTAACAGGGATTTTTGTAATGCTGTTGACTGATTAAATTGTGATAGGTATGCACATGTGCTATTTGTACATAACTTTCAGATAAACATCTGAAAGAACAGCTGGAGTTCTGCATTGGGAGCCACCCAACCCTGAAACAAAATGAAAACATGGATCAGTCACCTGTTTGACTCAGTTCATCTGCTTCATGTTGGCTGGAAAATCAGCAGTTAGTTCCAAATTAAACTATGTGACCGACTCAAGAAGGATACACACGTACATATAATAATGTGTCTTAGTCATTTAGAAAGAATGTAAGTATACTGATGCTTTTCACAGGTGGCGCCGGACCCTTGCCAGAAGGAAACTGTCGGTGGTCATCCTGAAATATCTTACAGAGATTCCAATCACCAAGACCAGCAATGTGAAATATTCCAAAAACCCAAGCTTTTTTGTTTCCTGTCAGGATATGTACATACAAGAGGTCAGCTTAGCGGAAATGCATGACAACAAATTTGTCATTCATGTGAGTATCAATCAATAGTATTTTCTGAATTCTCAAAATCTTGCATATAAGCCTGGTGGTGCTTGCAAGTGCCTTCTAGAAATGACTTAGTGTGTAAATCATTAAAAAAAAAGGTGAAAGAAAAAATACAACTGCATCTTGTTATGGGAGGGTGAAGATATCATTGAAAGATGAAAAATACATGTGGTTTGGGGACTTTGCAAATCTTGGACTAAGTCTTCCAGGACATTGCGCTGGATTGGAACATTTCTTCTTCACAAGTTGTGGAGGACTGCTTGGCAAACTCTCCAATTATTTGAATAGCTGCTGGGTCTCTTATGGACTTCATGGTTGCAGCATCGCTACCTATGTAAGTACACATGTTTTCCACATGAAAATGTTTAGAGCTACTCTGCTTACCTCCGTATTTTGGATAATGTCAAATTCATGTGTTTTTTCAGGCTGAGAAAACACTATTTGAACTGGACTGTCGGAAAGTAATGACCGGTATGTGTCACAGCAAGGAAACTGTTGACAAGTTGTATGTTTTCTTGCTGTGACAAGTGTTACCGAATCACACGCCCAAAATATATTATTAAGCGAGCTATTGAAGAGGAAATGGAGACACCATCAGGACATGTAGAAGAAGCAGTCCAGGAGGGTCATGGGGAACCAGCAAGTGAGGAAACACAAGTAAATAAATATGTCACAGATCAAGATGAAGGGCCGAGTGGCGTCCAGAGGACGTCCTCAAAGACTGGAGGCCCAGAAACAGATCAGGACATGGAACATTCAACCAGTCTGTCTGACACCTCTGAGGAGGAATTTTCACAGTGATCTGCAGGAAATGTCTGAGGAAATGATTCCGACAATCCTACTGTCAGGAAGACATCCCAGGCTAGTCGGAGAGACAAAGAAGTTTCAGAGGACGACAAGTTTGTAGCAGTAGGATCTAATCACTCTCAACAACGTGTTTGTAATGGACACATGGTAAGTTTTCAGCTCATGTCCCCCCACTGCCTAGGATGGTGCATTTGCTAAGCAAATGCAAGAAGCGGGAATTTACCATATACAGCTTTACTCATCTGCCAGGTCTCTTTAGAAGTCACAATAGGTCAATGATACAAGTACAATTTGAGTTGAAAAGATGACTGTTAGCATATTAATTTATTATTAGACTGGAAATAAATTTAGTTTGTAAATGTTCCAGACATTGTTCATGTTATTTGTTGATTAGACAACAGTAACCTTTCTGGTTGAAATAGCAAAATAACTTGTTTATTTAAATTAGTACAATAAATTATTGTTGATCAAATGAATCTCTGCATCATTCATTTTAGTCTTAGTTCAATGAAAGTTTTTGATCTGAAAATTCACAGCCTTAGGGGTAGGACTGCTGTGAAGGTCCAGTAATGGACAGCTCCATCATCTCCCGCATTTCCTCCGTCATCTCCCCAATGGTCATGAACTCATCATCCCGGTCTCCTTCACTTGTCTTGTCTCCAACTGTCACACTCACAAGGTCCCAATAAAGTAATTAGAATGTGTTCAAATGTTTCTCCTCTGCTCCCCTCATTTGTCAGTCATTGTTCCATGTTGCAGTATCTGCCGTTGTTAGTGTTGAGTTTGAGTTGTGTTTCGTTTGCCTGTTTACTTTATATCAGTTATTATCAAGTGCTCTGTGTTTTCTTTTTCTGTTTCAATAAAGATTTTATTGACTGCCACTTTTGCCTGCGCCTGGTCTGTTCGCTCCACTTCATCACGATTGTGACAGCGGCATTTTCCATCTAAGTATTTTCTAAGTGTTGATATCCCATTTGTATAGATGTTAGAACGTAATCAATGTGGAATCTGAGCATTAACAATTACAATATGAATGTACGTTTCATTGGAATAAATGTTCCTAGATAATGAGAACAGAAACCTCTTTGTTTAGATTACCGCTCTGTAGGTTGCGCTCTGATAACCACAGGAATGTTTACATTGACCATTTAGCATGGGAGTTACAGTCTTGGAAACCAAATCTTTGCCGGGTAAACACACCCTTCAATGTTTATATCAGCTTGTAACCAACATTAGTGTGTGAAGTGACTGAGTGATTCAGATTGTGTAAGAAAGACCAGGTCCGTAACCTCATGAACAAGACTGTCTAATGCTGGAATAAACAAATGATCGACTCTCCCTTTTCAACCGAGTACACGATCATTATTACAACCACTATACGAAACGGCTGATTTCTAACTAGCTCAAATGGTTGTTTGCTCAATTTTGTAATAGAAAACGTTGCCGTATTTAGCTGACTAGTCGGCTAACTAGTTGGATGTTTTATCGCGTTGCTTCCGATTTCATTCATATATGCAAACTGCAGTAGCTAACTAGACAGCTAATTGTCCAGTTTAGTTAGTATATCAGATTATAAAATGTGTTTTATAGGCTGCCGTATGGCTGCAAATGTGTTTCGCTTGTGAAGTGACGAGCTGTCACTTTCACTACAGTAGCTAGCCAATACTGGAGCCAGAAAGATGTGCTTTGCTGATGACGTCGTTACTAGATCATGATCAGGGCCACCTTAATGCACGGTAATACCGGGGCTTAAGCACACGGGCCTACAAATATGAGGGGTCCTATCTTGAGCAAATAAAAAATCACATTGTTTTTTAATTTGTCAAATTTTCTATCCATCACTTGATATGATTCTGTCTGCTGAATGATCAAATGTCCACATTACCAACAACACTACGTTACCATACGTTAGCATTAGGCTGTTGTCATGGTACTGTATAAAGCTAGAGAGACGTTTGTGGCTAGCTAGGAACAAGTTTGAGACACATTCCAAAGCTAACAGGATTTTTCAAACATGCTAAAAATTAAGAGGAAGCAAGCTTGCCAACATTCGAAGTGGTGAAAATTTGTGGCGAGGACATCGAACTGACAGGAGGACCGGTAATGTTACCAGGAGAAGCTGAAGAGGATGAGGACTAGCTGAGCGGAGGGCCAAACGGAGATTAATAGATGGGAGGCCCGTTACCCGATGAGCTGGACAGTCCTATTTTGTGTGCGTCCATTAGAATGTTAGTGTATTTTGGAGAGTTGGTGGTTGTTTTCTGTCTAGTTAAACTACATTATTCATAGCTAGCCGCTAGCATGCAAATCTGTGTAGGAGGCTAACTTTGTTTCTGCATTCTAGTAGGCGGTAGCTACTATTTCTTTGTTTTGTAGTTACCGTACTTGTTTATGCTCTTCTATACATGCTTGTTGTACTGGCATTACTGAATGTTCCTGCTATTCAGCTGTCCAGCAAGCTAAACACTTCTTCAAATAACCCCTCAGAGAAACAGGTCCTTGCTCATGGATTTTTACTTGGTAAAAGTGGAAACTGCAAATTCAAATAACAAGGACATACTTGTAAATACTACATATTCATTAAATAAAAATACAAAATAAAGTTGAATGCATATACAGTTCGCATTAAATTGTATCGAATTAGTTGCTGTACAAACAAATTGATACTGTAGTATTAATTAGCTAACTAGCTTAACATTGGCTATGAGCAGTAACTTAGCATCAATGCTACCAGTTTTAACAAGGTATTGATCGACATCTAAATAATGTAATGTTCTAAAATATGTGAATAGAAACTAGAAATGTTTAGATAACAAAAACAGATGAAGCACTTTTGGGACCTCCTTTCAATGCAAAGGATGACTGAGCTTCTAACCCTGTCTCTAAGGTCATTTCTCTAGGTTTTGCAAACAGATTTAAGATGATGCTGAGCACACTCCCTGAAGCAGTCTCCTTGGTTTTGTTAAACATACATATTTAGAGCAGGATTGTTAGGAGATGATATAATCAACTGTGTGTGTGGGTGTGTGTTTACATCTATTGATCCAATTAAAGAATGTATTGGAGACCCCAGTATGTAAGAGCAGAATACAACATGCTATCGATTAGGCTATGGCATGTGACTGTTAGAGACAATCACACACAATCTGGACAATGAGCAACGCATCACGAGACGTAGAGAACGAGAGATGACCAGACTTGGAGATAATGCATAGCTCAGGGTCCAACTGAAAATATCTGTATAAAAGAAGAAGACGAGAGGCCAGAGTCAGACTCGTTGGTAAGTGGGTCTCCAGATATATCTGTTGTACGCAATAAAGTGCGTTAAATATTGAATCTGTCTTTGGTCTAATTCTCTTCTCATCAACTTACTCGGGTGAAGCAGGTTAGGCTGCAACAGTTTATGAAATGGCAACGGAGCAACCTAACTAACTGTTGGAGTCATTTTTGTTGCACTCGTTATCCATTATCTGAAGAATGGATTGATAATGTGATCTTGTTGTCATCTTTAGATGAACTGTTTTCTAACTTTATGCACCCTCAGAATTTCCCTTCCTGACAATAGAAGAAATTCTGCATATGGTTCTAAGGGTGGTATCTCATCCGCTATTGTCTTCAAATGGTGTTGATGAAAGGCTGCTTCGTGAGTCGGAATTTCTGCTCTGTTGTTTGGGACTTTGTTGCACTCTGTTAGAGTAGGAAGTGGGAGGTTGATCTTTTCATTTGCCGACTCCACTGTATAGCCAATAGCTCTTCTGCAAAACGTTTCAGCAGTCCCAGTACATGTTGTCAAGGTGTATGGTGATGCAGTCCCATTAATGTTGAACATGTCAAAACCCTCTCTCATTGCGAACGACTTGGTCGTCCAATATAGCATACATTTTCTTTTTTTTATTCAGGCTGCCATTAGGATAGACACTGACTTTGGCACTTGCTGCATACTTCTGTGCATTTGCATGTCACAGCTGGATGAGATGACTCTTCCTCCCCGCTGTTAAGAATTAATTTATTACCATAGTCTAATCCATCCACTCTTCTGTAAGTTAACTGTAATAAATAGACTTTTTTAGACAAGGCCTATTTTTGCTTTAGACTGTTCATGGTTGCCACGTATAGGAGTACAAATAAGTCAGCATGCCCTGTTCTTAGAAGTGATTATTGCCTGGACCGAAGGCACCAGGCCTCAAACCTCTTATCTATGGCCCTGATCTTTACCATGCATCTTTCTATTTTTGTGAACAGGGCTCGCTCGATTGTTTTTGATGAACCATAGAATTCCTCCAACCTTTCCCAGATCATGTTCAGTCCAGTGCACATTTGTCTTATGTTGATGGACATAATCCGACGTTCATGTTCAGCTCACTCTTTCCCGAGCCATTTAATAAGCAGTCGAACTTCTCTCCTGCATTTAGGTCTAAACCTTCTATCGTTCATCAAATGTTGTTAGTACAGTAGACACTAACTGAAATATCTAGCAAGGTCGGATGTAGCACAGTTTTTGCTGAGAGGACCCTGAGTATTAGCTCTGTCTGTCAGGTTGGCGTTTGGTTTGTCTTTCTTTGCTCTGCTCAGAAGTGTACAGGATGGTGTGTTTTCAGAATCAAAAACAAAAATCCAGAAAATCACATTGTATGATTTTTAAATAATTAATTAGCATTTTATTGCATGACATAAGTATTTGATCAGAAAAGCAGAACTTAATATTTGGTACAGAAACTTTTGTTTGCAATTACATATATCATACGTGAACTGTAGTTCTTGACCAGGTTTCAGGTTTGCACACACTGCAGCAGGGATTTTGGCCCACTCCTACATACACACCTGCAGATACTTCAGGTATCGGGGCTGTTGCTGGGCAATATGTACCATCAACTCCCACCAAAGATTGTCTATTGTGTTCCTTAGTTACCCTGGCTGTGTGTTTCGGGTTGTTGTCATGCTGGAAGACCCAGCCACAACCCATCTTCAATGCTCTTACTGATGGAAGGAGGTTGTTGGACAAGTTCTCGCGATACACGGCCCCCTCCATCCTAACCCCAATACGGTGCAGTCATCCTGTCCTCTTTGCAGAAAACCATCCCCAAAGAATCATGTGTCCAACTCCATGCTTCACGGTTGGGATGGTGTTTTTGGAGTTGTACTCATCCTTCTTCTTCCTCCAAACACAGAGAGTGGAGTTTAGACCAAAAAGCTCTATTTTTGTCTCATCAGACCACATGACCTTCTCCCATTCCTCCCCTGGATCATCCAGATGGTCATTGGCAAACTTCAGATGGGCCTGGACATGCGCTGGCTTGAGCAGGGTGACATTGCATGCGCTGCAGGATTTTAATCCATGACCGCGTAGTGTGTTACTAATGGTTTTCTTCGAGACTGCGGACCCAGCTCTCTTCAGGTCATTGACCAGGTTCTGCCATGTAGTTCTGGGCTGATCCCTCACCTTCCTCATGATCATTGATGCCCCACGAGGTGAGATCTTGGATGGAGCCCCAGACCGAGGGAGAATCACTGTCATCTTGAACTTCTTCCATTTTCTAATAATTGCGCCAACAGTTGTTGCCTTCTCACCAAGCTGCTTGCCTATTGTCCTGTAGCCCATCCCAGCCTTGTGCAGGTCCACAATTTTATCCCTGATGTCCTTACACAGCTCTCTGGTCTTGGCCATTGTGGATAGGTTAGAGTCTTTTTGAGTGTGTGGAGTGGTGTATTTTATACAGGTAATGAGCTCAAACAGTTGCAGTTAATACAGGTAATGAGTGGAGAAAGGCGGGCTTCTTGAAGAAAAATTAACAGGTCTGTGAGAGTCGGAATTCTTACTGGTTGGTAGGTGAACAAACACTTATGTCACGCAATAAAATGCAAATTAATTATTTATAAATCATACAATGTGATTTTCTGGAATTTTGTTTTAGACCTCTACATGCTTTTTATGTAGGAAAACCCGCAAAATCAGCAGTGTATCAAATACTTGTTCTCCCCACGGTATCCAGAGGCATTTTCTAAATTTTCTCTGTCTCCTGCCGGTTCAAACTTAGGAGGACATGAGATCTTTGCCCACACCTGCAGAGTACCAGGCTTGACTAGTTTCTGTCCCTGTCCAATGTCCTCCTGGTTGTGTTGCAAATCAAGACGATTTCAGCTGCCAGTCTGGTGACCCCCCCCACCTGGTTGTCCCTGTACTTTTCCATATGGTCATGCTTCCGACCTGGACTGGGTTTAAAAAGACTCCGGACTCAGCCCGCATGCATTTAGGAATACAGACTTATTATGTTCTCCAGGCACAGCCATAAGAGGACTGGCCACCCCTCTGAGGCCTGTTCCTCTCTAAGTTTTGTTATGGAAATTCTTAAACTAATGTACATTGGAGACATGTTTGCTTATCTATTACTTGATATGTAGCTCTGGTCTTTGGTTATGACACATCTGTATAATATCAGAGGGTCACTGGGTACTCTGACCATCTGTTCATCTGGCTAAACCAATAAGTATCTGTCCTTTGTTCCTCAGGAATGTGGTATTTGGGGCAAAGTAAGGGCAATTGTCCCTTTAGGTAAACACAACAGTGAACATTATGGCAAGAATGATAAGGCGAGGGGACAACCCTCTCTTTGGAAAAACCTGTAGCATCTTACCACGCGCCTTTTAACTGTAATACATTTTGTCTCTGTACTTACTCATTTAACTAATGTATTTTGGAGACATGTTTGCTTATCCATTACATAGTATGTAACTCTGGTCATTGGTTGTGACATACATTTGTATTATGTCAGAGAATCATTAGGTTTCTAGGTTTCTAATCTGCTCAACTGGCTAAACCATTAAGGGTATCTGTCCTTTGTTCCTTAGGAATGTGATTGTTGACGGACGGTAGGGACAGTTGACCCTTTAGGTAAACACAACAGTGAACATTATGGCAGGAAGGATAAGGTGGGGGGACAACCCTCCCACCTGTGCAAGCTTTGATTGATGGGTAGCATCTTGCCACACCCCTTTTAACAATAATAAATACGAGCTGTTCATGTAATTTACTTTAGAGGCTCCTCGAATGATTATTCTGTAAGCGTTTGACGCGTCTCTCTATTTGCAAATAAACTGCTAATTGTGCCAAGAGAATTTTGTCTCTGTCTGACTCCTATAAGAGTGTCTATCGATGAAATTTCCATCACACGGCAGTCAATATAAAATAAACAAAAATATCAACAGTCTCAGAAAATTCAAGGCAGATATATATTTTCTAGAAGAAACACACTTGACATATTCAGAATTACAATATCCAATTTAAACAATGACAACATTTTCTCATCCACTTACAACAGTAAACAAAAAACATCTCGATTTTAATATATAAAAACATTTATTTTACCCACTATAAATCTACCATTGATCCACACGGTAGATACATAATCATCATTGCATCTATGAACCACACAGATTTTACACTTGGCAACATATAGGGACCCAATAATGATGATCCATCCTTTTCCCATAATCTCTTCTTTAGTCTATGACTCAACCAGTATTATAATATCTGATGCAATCCTACTTTAGATCGCTCAAGTACTTCCTGTAGCTTAAGAAACTGGCACTCCACTGACATAATAAAATAATATATGGATGATTATGGCCTTAGCGACTGTTGGAGAACGAGAAATCCATCATTTAGAGAATACTCATATTTTTCCTCTCTCCACCAATCTTCCTCCTGAATGTATCTATTTCTCATAAGTAACTCACTGAACCAACACATTCAAGATAATATAATTCAGACAATTATGTTAAGCGATCATGCTCCTGTCTCTTTAACCATAAATATCCAAGCTCATTTCACTTTTCCCACAAGATGGCATCAACACATCACTTGAGATTTCAGCTCACTAATAAAAAGAGAGTGGGCATCCTTTTTGGAGATGAATAACTCAACAGAAATGTCATCATCACTCCTATGGGAAACAGGCAAGGCGGTATTAAAAGGAAAAATCATATCATATTCATCATACAAGAAAAAACAACAACAACAATCGGAAAACACCTTAGAGTCCAAAATTAAAAACCAAAACGGAACACAAAAATCTAACTTAGATATAAAAACTTTCAAAATAGTAATAAAGCAAATACATATCTGGCAAATCCATTACAACGCAAAAAAGAGCAAGCAATTATTCCTTCCATGCTCAATGCTACAGGTACTATAACCCACAATCCACAGGACATAAATAATACATTTCATATTTTTTTCTATCACCATTATGTTACAGAGTAACAACAGAAATCAAAGAAACTTCAACCATTCCCAAACACATGAATATTGGTGTTACAACACTTTTATTAAAACCTAATGAAGATTCAACACACCCCTCCAATTACCGCCCTCTCTCACTTATTAATACTGACTTAAAGATTATTACTACAGCCCTAGCAACCAGAATTGAGACAGTTTTCACAATGATTATACATCCAGATCAGACAGGCTTCATCAAAAATAAAAATGCTTTTGATAAAATCTGTGGACTTTTTAGCTTAATGAATTTATCACGGCAAAAAGAAGACTAAACCGTAATTGTATCATTAGACGCTGAAAAGGCATTTGACAATGTCAATTGGACTTTTCTATTCCACACCCTCCGCAAATTCGGTTTTGGAGAGTCTTTCATCCATTGGACAAAAATACTATACACTTCGCCTAGAGACACAGTAATAATCATAAACCAGATCACTTCACCTCGCTTCACACTTCATCAGGTAACTAGACAAGGTTGCCCACTTTCACCATCACTTTTTGCTATTTTCATCAAACTACTCGCAGCAGCAATATAACAAAACAATGAAATTAAAGGAATCCAGGATTCAAAGTCAGAACACAAAGTTAGTCGTCACGCAGATTATTTATTATTATACCTACAAAATCCATGTGTCACTACAGGAAACATTCAAAATAATTAATAAATTATCTTATTTCACACTCCTCACTAAATTTGAACAAATCAAATGATCTATAATTATCTGGAGATGCCTGGGATTCTGCAGCCTAAGACTTTTTCCCTCTTCACACTGGTAACATAAAATATTCAGGCATTAACATTTCACATAAGATGTCAGATCTCTTCCACCTCAACTATAACCCTCTGTTAAAAATAATAGATGACTTTAAACGATGGACTAAACTTCCACTCACTTTCATTGCATGAATCGCCTCAGTTAAAAACATAACCTCAGATGAATTACCTGTTCTCAATGCTTCCTATCACCCCCACTGACAGATGGTTAAAAAAAATGTATTCACTAAGAACTCAATATTACTGGAAAAACTTTTTGTCAAATGAACTACAATATTTATTCAAATGGACCCAAAAGCACTACCTCAATAACCCCTGGCTAGAATAAGAACAAAATTAATGTATACCCACATTACTTTCAGACCTTCCCTTCTTACCACCCTCAATCAAGAAATTAAATGACTGTAAGAATATCACAATCTCCTCAACTCACAGCCTGGTGGAAAGTTAATAAAATCACTAAATCATCATTAGCACCCAATCTGGCACAATCCAGATTAATCTGCAAAAAGCACCTGTCTTATTCCCATCATGTCGTCACAGCAGAATCACTCACCTCGACAACCTATTCGAAAACCACCAACTCATATAATTTCATACACTAATCAAGAGGGATCTGGTTAGAAGAGACCAGTTCCTCTACTAACTACATTTCTTAATTAAATCCAAAATGTACATTACTAACAACATACTACAACTGACAAAACTAAGTGATTAAATATTTTTCTCCAAACTTTACAAACTTGTATTCAACAGATACTTCCATAACACTCCCAAATACAAAATGGGGAAATGACATAGCTGTCCCTCCCAACTCTGAGATCAGGACACAAATCTCCAGTAATATGACCACCAACACAAATTTGCAACTCATACAATATAAAACTATCCACAGAACACACATAACCTCAGAAAAAATGTTTCAAATGGGACTGGCCAATACAGGTATTTGCTCACAATCCACTTTAGGTAATACAGATAATTATCTCCATGCCACATGGACCTGCCAACCAGTTCACTCAATTTGGACAGCAGTAACGGTATTCATCTAGAAGTCCTGGTTATTTGGATAGCAAGTAGATGCTGTATATGTAGAAATAATTTTTATCTTGTACAATAAGGGGAAGTAAAGAAAATTACATCTTTAAATTAAAAACAGCATTGTAAAAACGAGGACACCAGCCTTACATGTTGTAAAGGAGAAAATAGCTGATGACAAAAAGAGCTTGAAAATAGATGACTGTCATCTGCCATTAGATAATTCCAAAGTATACCATTGTTCCTGAAGAGTTTTTTTGATAAACAGAAAATAAAGGAAGAAATTCAAGAAATGCCTGAAATTAACACGTTGGTCGTTGATTGTGTTATCAGAAATAAAAAAGTGTAACGATAATATCCTCAAAGATGGTCTTGAAAGACCTTTGAAGGAGAAAGAATGTGTTCGGGTGTCGGCTGAACAAATGGCTGAACTGAACAAGTTGAAAAAAGTATTGGAAACGTTGAAAGCAGGAAAACCATTAAAGATACTCAAAGCCGGTTAGAAAATAAACCAGGATCATGTCACTATTGTGGAATCCCTGGCCATTGGCAGAATGAATATCACAAGAAGAACCAAAGGAAAAAGAGAGGATACACAGACAGTTGGAACATGAGACATTCTGTCCACATGCTGAGCAGCAATAAGGAAAGCTCTCCCATGTATGGAATTCAGGAATCAAAGACAGAGGATTTCCTGGCGATACCTGGAACTGATGTCAGTTTATATAAATATTGAATAAATGTGTTTCCAAACATGTATCGTGCTTTAATATTGAGTAGAGCTGGAACTTATCAATGAAATCTGATCAATTTCCTTGATAATGACCACACTTATTCAAGTGAATATTAATTTGTAAGCACTTTGATGGTATGTAGCATGTTCTAATAAACATTCAAAATAGCCTGTTTTGTTCTGTCATGCTGAAACATGTTTTAATAGGTATTCAAGAAATAGCATATTTTGTTGTGCTTTGTCATGTTCACTATGTAATTTAAAATCAAACGTATATATTGTGTTGATGATAATGTTAAAAACCATAAAACCACAAGAGGTTTTAACAGCATGGTAACCGTCTGTTGCGTGCTGATCTGTTCACTAGCACACATGGGTACATCTAACCCTAGTGATAAATTAGAAATTGGTACAATTAGGCTAATCTGGTAATATAGTCTCATGGTTTTCTTATAAAAGGTTAAAATATTGTGTTTTCTGTCTCCTTATATACTGTGTGAATGGTAGAATGAAGAATCCACATGGTGATAGTTAAGGAGATACACTGTGTACCATAAGGACTGAATAGTTTCCACCAAGTTAGAATCTGTGTTCTCTCTCTCTATGCCTCGTCACAGGATGACTGATAAGAGGGAAACAATACACAGAGGGTAATAATTGTTTTAATTAAGTAAAACACATGGCTTTCCATGTGCACAATTTGGTATTAGACAAAAGATTGGGATTACTGTCTCATGCGAATTTATGACTAAAAGGGTAAAACTGCCAAAGCGAGTTTATTCCCCATAAAAGTAGATGTTGTATCTTAAATGCTAATTTGAGTTTGGTTAAATAATATAGTTTATTTTTGTTTGTATTACCAATGATAACTGGGATAATACTTATTTTAAAAACAGACACGTGATCCTTGTTAATGGAGTTCAAAAATAGTAAATTGGCTAATGAACAAATAGGGTATTGATGTAACAGTGTTTAAGGCCTACATTGAGTGTCCTTTGGATTACTTATTGTACCTTGATTTTGGTGATGTCATACATCTGTTTTCTGTCTACATCACCCGTTTTCTTAATTTCCACCCTAATGTTGAGTTGCTGTGAAGCTAATAATATGCAAATTTTTACAAACTACAATATTAGATGGGTTGGACACTAAATCAAAATCTTCAGTTAACAAATGATATCAGCTAAATTGAGAAATCTAACATCTTGCTACAGAGAGTCTGAGGACTGGTGTCACAAACAGGATTTGTTGGGTTGTTAGTATGATGTTGATTCATGACTCATGATATGGACATGTTTTTTTTAATTGTTTAAAGGGTTTATTGGGAATGAACTATGAATATGTCATGTTAGGTCTGTTTCTGTTGGACACAGGTTAGACTGATAGTAGCCTGGGATTTGATGTGTATGGTAAAGATTGATCACGATGGTCACTACGATTGCAGTGCCATACAGTGCTATGTGTCAGGGCAAGCTGTGTCCACTGCATCTTATTTTCATTTAATTTAAAGAAAAATAAAGCCTCATAGGCCAGATAATCCTTTTTTAATTGTTCTTTGTTTTTTAACAGCAATGTTTAAAACTTTTCAATTAATTAGGAACTGGATTGTAATTGTTTTAAGTTTAATCAACATGTAATGATTAACTCTTAACTCCACAGACTCAAGTTATAACATACAGATCCTAAACAATATAACACATCATATCTAATAAGCATTTTCAGTCATAATTTCTCTCCCTTTCTGTTACTCTATATATCTCTCTCCCCTTCGGTTAACGTATTATTTGTATTAGCAATGTTTGTTTTGTAAAACAATTAAATAATTTAGATTTCACGACTTGCTTCATATCATTACAAGAATACAACACATTTTCCCCGGGAGTCCCACATCTGCACGCGCACGCACGCACGCTTACACGCACAGTTTGTACAGCTAACCTCGTGGGGACCAGCAAATAGAAATTGCATGCTCCCTAGCCCTAATCTTAACCCTAACCTTAACCTCAATATAGTAACATTAATGCCTAACCTTTATCCTGGTCTAATGCCTAACCCTAAACTTAACTTACAATGCCTGGACCTTAAAGAAACCCCAATTCTAATTCTAAAATTAATTGTAAGTTTGACCCTAAACCTAAACCCTGAGACAGAAATTGACTTTTGCCAATTTCTTCTGGTTTTACTGTACTCATGGGGATATTTTGTCCCCATGAGTATAGTTAGACCTAAAACCCACACACACACAAATACAAAAGTTTGTAAGAATTGTTGCCTGTATATGCATTTATAAACATTATAAAAATAAACATTCAACCAAGGTGTAGAAAACAATCTTGCATTAATGCTCAACGTTTTAAGAAGACGCACTTACAAATGTCTCATACCGGAAATAACATATCTTAAGCTGTCATCTAATCACCGTTGTTCAAGCAAATTTAAACTCAACCTGGGTATCTGGGTAACATTTGTGGCCAGCCTAAGGTACACCTGTGCAATACTCATGCTGTCTGAACAGCATCTTGATATGCTACACTTGTGAGATGGAAGGATTATCTCTGCAAAGGAGAAGTGCTCACTTACACAGATTCATACAGATTAGTAAACAATATTTGAGAGAAATAGGCCTTTTGTGTACTTAGATCGTTTGAGTTCAGCTCATGTTAAATGGGAACATAAACAAATGTTATGCTTTTATAATTTTGTTCAGTGTATGTATATTAGCGAGTGGGATACAACTCACCATATCACAAGTGACCAGACAAATTGGAAAATCAATGTGTTAAAATAATGTAAAAGTTCTGTTTTTTTCATACTCATTAAAACAGATGATCTCCCATTGATTTACATTTGTTCATCTTCAAGACAGATTCAGAAAGCATCGATGGTCAGGACTTTCATTGCCTGACCAATGTTCCTGCAACAGTGGGTTTTATATACACAAAATGTAATAGCAACTTTAATGGTTCACTGATAGAGACCAATGGTAATTTAATATTGTTAATATTGCAATTTCTTTCATCTGTTAAAATATCTAAGAGAAAGACATACTAATGTTCCATTTCTAATTCAGAAAAGTGAGATAACTGGTCACGGGTACTTGCAGGTCACTGTAAGAAATACATTGATGTGTGCCCTGCTTAAAAAATGAAGGGAACACAATCATCACAGTATAACACCAATTAAACTTTATGGACTTCAATCTGTCCAGTTAGGAAGCATAACCAATTGTGAATCACTGTCACTTGTTTTGGTGCAAATGAAAGTGACAACAGGTGTAGAGAGGCAACAACAAGACAACCCCCAAAATGGGAATGGTTTTCCAGGTGATGGCCACAGCCAAATGCTCTCTTCTTTTCTTTCCTGACTGATTCTTCTCTAGTTTAGCATTTTGCTTGTGTACCCACAGTCCACATTGGACTGTGGCAGTCCAACTCCTTCAGGATGGTACATCCATATGTGCCGTTACAAGAAGGTTTGCTATTTCTCCCAGTACAGTCTCAAGAGAATGAAGGAGAAACCAAGAGATGGGGCCATTACACACGTAGAGATGGACAGGGCTGAAGAAGGGCAGGATTGGTATCTTCTACTTTGTGTGAGAAGGAACAGGAGGAGCACTGCCAGAACCCAACAAAATAAACCCTCCCGTAGGTGTTTATTTGATGCAGTGGATTTTGTTTAATTCCAGTTGGAAGGTTTAGCTCCTTGCCCTTCTCAAGGTATTACATCGCTTGTACCATAAATGTGTTTTTAGTGGCAAACTTGATTGTGGTTGTTAGCATTTTTATAGCATGTGTTCCCCTTCCGAGGCAGGTTCCATTACAGTCACAAATATCTGTGTTCAGCTAAAACGAGACCGGTTATTTACAGTGATTACTAGATGCATTTTAATCAGGTTGTGATCTGTTGTGTTTTGTCTCCTTAGGTTTTAGTGCCACTAGCTGCGGTTTTGTTCCATTGCTTTAGCGTAACATTGTATTTGACTTGGTATTAACATTTTAGTCCGTGTACGTATTTCTCTGAACTTTAATCCTTGCCTATCCTACTTTAATCTACGATTTCATTGTTATGACAACTAGCTGATTTGCATATTGCAATGGCATCTTATTACTTCTTTGATATTAAGTGGGGGGCGCTTGCTGTGAATGTGGATTCTAGGGTCACTGCATGCGGTGTGAAACTGTATGTTTAAAGCCATTTCACAAAAGCATATTCACCTGTTAGGTTTTCAATGAAGGAGCCCGTGATAAAGAGCATTGTCAAAATAAATATCATTACCTTTGCATGAAGATCTTGTCTACGTTCCTAGGTTTGAAGAACGTGTGTTGTCTTAGTCTTTCCAGAGGACCTCACCCCTCACCTCTGTTATTAAAAAGTGGTGTTGTCGCAGTTCAGATTCAGTACAGTCCACAGTCACATAATGAAGCTGCCTCTTGTGGATCTGTTAGGCATCTGAATCTCAAACTAGACATGCAAATGCATTTGTCCTCTTACTCAGTTTTGCACTGGGGCCTCACACTATTCTGGTTAGAGCCAGTTTGTGCTGTTCTTCAAAGGGAGCAGTACACAGTGATCTACGAGATCTGTTTCTTGGCAATTTCTCACATAGAATATACTTCATGTCTCAGAAGAAGATTAGAATGACGAGTTTCACAAGAAAGTTCATTCTTTCTGAGCTTCTAACTGAACCTGCAGTTGCTGATGCTCCAGATACTCAACTAGTCTAAAGGACATGTTTTTGCTTCCTTAATCAGCACAACAGTTTTCAGCTCTGTTAACAATTGCAAAAGGGTTTTCTATTTCAATTATCCTTTTAAAATGATAAACGGGGATTAGCAAAAACAGCATGCCATTGGAAAACTGTACTGATGGTTGCTGATAATGGGCCTCTATAAGCGTATTTAGATATTCCATAAATAAAATGTTATTCAATAGTAATTTATATTATCTGAAATGTTAACACTGTATTTCTGATCAATTTGATGTTATTTTAATTGACCAAAAGATTGCTATTCTTTCAAAAAACCTTCTATATAACCCATCATTTTCAGCAGTAGTTTGTCTGCCTTAACTGAAATATATTGAGATACTGGTCAGCTATGTAACATTTTACATACACCTGTTATCATTCACTATACTCAATTGACAAAAATGTCAGCCATGTAACATTTCTCAATGTCTACAATGAATTAAAAGAATGTCAGCACTAACAATATTTTATTCAACAGACTGCATTGTATTGAATAAAGATGAATTAATCTTTATTAAATCATTGCAATGTTTTTAGAAAAGATTTTTCTCAGCCCTGTGATATTTTTTTTCCATTGAGTGCATTGTATTGAAAAAGTCATGTATGTGAAATTTTACTTTCCTTTTGACTGCCAATGTATTGTTATATGCTTCAACAGTGGGGCACTCTTTTTGTTAAATGTAATGTAGAGAAACTTCATAATCATTGGAATGTGAATTTAAAAACATAATCACTGTGACATTCCTTTGTTTTCACTGACTACAATGTGTTATGCTAAACAACAGCCCATTCTATGGAACTGTATTGAGAATCTCATCAGCCATGACACAATTTGTGTCATTGACTGCAATTCACTCAGAAAAACATCAATGCTGGGACATTTATAATTGCTCATTGATTGCGATGTGATGAGAAAATCATCAACCATGTGACTTTCTTTCCCCATTAATTGCACTGCACTGAAATAATGTCAAGGATGTGACATTCGTATTTGCATATGCAATGTACTGCGCTAAGCCAAATGTCTACTAAGTCAAATGTATGCTTGTCTTTTCCCACGGAATGCAATGCATTGAGACATGCAGCTCCGGAAAAAATTAAGAGACCAGTGCACATTTATTTTCCTTTCTGTTAGAAATCAGCCGTTTTGTATAGTGGTTGTAATAATTATTCGCATAACTGGTTGTCAAGGGAGAGAGTAATTGAATTGTTTATTGCAGCACTTGATAGTCTATTAACGCATGATGTTACAGGCTCAATCTCTTCTCTTCTCACTGTAATGTTGGTTACAAGCTGTTAAATACGTACATTGAGGGGCGTGTTCACCTAGCAAAGTCAAGACAGTAACCCCCATGCCAAATGGTCAATGTAAACATGGTCAATGTAAAATGTGGTTATCAGAGCACAACCTACAGAGAGAATCTTAAGAGGTTTTCTGTTATTCTCATTATCTAGGCACATTCACTTCCAATAAAACGTACATTCATAATGTAGTTGTTAATGGTTAGATCCCCCATTTAATTTTTTTTAAAAAGGAATGTTTTGAGTGAGGAATAAAAGCATTCAAACGTATGTGCCAGATGAATTTTATCAAGCTGGATACGTGTGCAAGAAAAATTATAATTTCAGGGAGCATTACATTGAATGAGTCGGGTAATACATACAAATATCAAGTATTTTACAAGATCTCTAGTTTGACTACAAGCATAAACTGGTGGTAAGAATGGACATCTCAATACTACTACATCTATTAAGGCATGTTTGGCATGCATATTGTGGGTGTTTGAATTTAAAATTTATTTAGCTGATTGCACTTTTACATGGCTGGTAGAAATATAAAACATTTACAACTTCTATTATCTAACTGATTAATCAATGAAGGAAGAAACATAAGTTATTATTTCACAGGTGGAGTTATGTTGATGTGGCTGCAGAGAGATGGACTTTAGAGGGACACAAAAACACTCAGTATAATGATGCATGTACTAAAACCCTCAGAAGTCAAGCTTGGTAATGTCTGGCATTTACAAACATCATCTAAATATGTAAATCAGCCAATGTAAGTGGTTATTTTTTACACCATTCATACACTATTAGTATTTCTGCTCAAGTTGAAAATCCAAATGAACATTGATTACAATTATGTTAAACTTTTAACAGTTCATGTTATTTAGTTTGTATGCAGCCTATCTGCAATGTAAAAATAGAGCGAATTTAAGCACCAAGATTGCCAAATGAAACCATGTAAAGTAATGTTCCCAACCTGAGATGTAGTGAGATCATCCTGAGATCATCCTGAGGATGTTGCAATGTAACATCAATGTAAGCTTTATGACATAGAAAAAAACTGAATATCAGAGTACTAAAATACACAAATTGGTTCTTTCGTCTGAATTTTAGAGCACTCTTTTTAATATAAAAATTTGATTATTCCCATGGTAAATACGCTTTAATTTCAAAGGCAAAATACTAAGTAGCCATGTAAATTTGTTGCAGGTTTCTAGATTTACATTATAGTAATTTGGATAGTAGACACCAGTAAAACTATGTGCATGGATCTAGCTAGGTGGAATAATCATCAAAAAAGTTTGTTATCCCATCAAAAAGTGAGGTACGAGAAGCAGATTTTGGTTAGCCTTGTTTTTCTTCCTCTGCATCACAATGAGTTGAAACTGGTTGAAACACTGGTGCAGAATCTACTCAGATTGGTTAAAATGTAAAAACGTGTTACGTTCATGAGTCAAAAAAAGCTATGGCCTGCCAATCAGAGTCCTCATGAGTATATCCGCATACAAATGCTGTGAAACGTGCTACCGCAAAACTGTGATATTGAAATAAAAATGTCACAGTGTTACACATATTTTACAGCATATGTTGCTTTTTTATCTGCATTATTTTAATATGTATTTAAATTAATCCTAACACCTTTGGCTTCCTTAAATGTGAAGCATGACTTGAAGGAGAGCCAACCGCTCTTATAGGGAGAAGAGGTGTCACCAAAACAAAAACCGTTCCACTCATCCACGACCACCACAGCCCTACCCTGGACATCTAACTGCTCAGAACATTAAGAGAAGCTGTGGTTTACCTGGTAACTGAGGATATGTCATCTGGTGAAGAGACTTGCTTTCCTGATCAAATTTACTTGACCAGAAAAGGTCACTTGAACTGGACTAATTCTCACACACACCCACACCTCAATTGCTGCTACCAGACACCCCACTTTATTTTATATAGTTTTTAGTATTTTTATTAGGGTGTAGTTATTTTGTTGTCCATTAAATAAAATGTTTTGCTATTTATTTTTAGCCTTTCTATTGGTGCATTGCTGTGGGGTTAGTATTGCGTGAAGGTTTTTTATACAATTTATTTTCTAGTTTTACTCTGCAAAATCTGTACATTATTCAAAACTTTTGTCCTTTTGAAGGTACCTGCAAGCAAGCATTTCCACTTTAAACTATTTGCATTGTCTTTAATTACATTTCTGTTTTTAGTAATGTGTCCAAATAGGTATTTGATTTGAATTGATCTACGTAATATATTTTCTTGTTACCGTGTAACCCTGTAAAATTGTTTGTGTACTATAAAGAATGTTCTGTTGCTGTATCACTGCGAGTGTACATACAAGCTTTTTCTTCTACACTACTTCAACAATTGTTTTTCTATTTATTTGTACAAATTCATTGTGAATTGTTATTTTTTTGCCCTTCAAAAATAAAAACATTTTACAGGTACAAATCCATCTGAATATTCCAGGATTCAGAGTCCATCGTCTAGTCGTGCCCCCCGCAGCACGGTTTCACATTTTCCACACAGTTTAATACATGTTATGAACCAACTGAGAACGTACCGGCTTTCCTCCACCTGTTTGTTATGCTCTTTAATGGAGCGCCTGTATGCACAGTCAACTTGGGCTGCAACATTTATCCTTCCTTTCACAGCTTTGTCCAGATGACTTCCGCTGCGCTCATGTTTTGCAATCCTCTCAGAAAGATGTTTCAATGCTTTGTAACCATCTCCACCAAATAGCAGACATGAAAAACAGAAGAGGGCCTTCTTTTGTATGCTGACTGTTAGACACTTTTTCTTCAAAAACCACTCCACGTTAAACCCGCGGTTACTTTACCAGCAGTTTGAGTGATGACAATATCTTGAGACTGATGAGCACCAAGTCGCTTTACTTCAAGTTTCTCCTCCAAATTAAGGGTTTCAAACCGGTGCTCGAGTATGAAATACACTTCATTCATTTTCTCAAGTTCTGACATTTGTGTAGCTAACATGCTAGCTAAGAAAATCTGATCACAATAACAATCTGAGCATGCGTGTTAATATTTTCCCTCGTACAATGTACATTGCATTGTGAGAGAGGGGCTAGCCCCACATTCATGCTCAGTCTACGGCCTGCTACTGTGAATTAAAATCAGTAGAACGCAGTCTGAAGCAGCAAGGCAGGGACCAATGAATATGAAATAAAATCCTAACAAATTATATGCAATTTAGGAAGATACTATATTCATAGATAATACATTATATGAAGTAAATAAAAATTGCAGTTGCAGTTCTTTCTGGGGCTGTGCCCCACCTACCCCTAATCACCAGTCTCCCCTGGCTATAACTAATTACCTGGCAAAAACAATTGACTAACTACATTAATGTGGAAAAAGTTGCAAGCTGCCGTCTATACATGCGGTTTGCTTTATTTGCTAGCCCAGCTAGCAGTACTGTAATCGGAAAAAATTACAAGGCTGAATTTAGACAAGTAGCAAGCTATTCTTTCGGCTCTGTATGTATGCTACATAAGATACACTTTGTTGAATTAATTTTAGTATATAATTAAAACATTCGTATGTCAACTCACCTGCTCATATATAGAATATCTTTTTAGATGAGCTGAATAATATTTGATAAAATGTTTTTCTATGTTGGTAGCAAGCAAGTTTGGAAGCTTGTTGTAGTGGAAGTAGTGGAAGCTAGTGGAAGCTTGTTGTGCCATGATGTGTAATGTATCATAATGTTACAAATGTTAAAACTTCATAAAAACAATTACACGTCATAACAAAAATATTAATGGTAGTAGAGAATATAGAGTTCAGCAATGTATGCTGTGGAACTAAGTTACTGTTAATGGATTGAGCACTGTGCTCAACAAAACCTGCCAAAGTGGGTCAAGTGGCCAAATAATCAAAGTAATGAATCTGTGTCAACCATTAAAACAATCTAGATGAAATAGAGTACAGTGTGTAACTTTATGGTGTCTTGCAAAATTATGCCTATAGCCAGGTGTATTTTGTTTTCAATAAATTTATCTGGTATGTTAACGGTGAAAGAAAAAAAAAAATCACCGGTTAGAATTTAGCTGATTTAAAGCAACGAAGTATTCAAACCTGGGTTGTGACCAACTGGTCATACTCCCATGCATGATTGTACCCATTTGTCAGACGTGATACCCATAATCGGCTATATTGGTCAAAATACCCGTAAATGCATATTGATGATGATTTGATTTAACTTATCTGGTTGATGATGATTATACCTTTAACTCATCCACATGTTATTGCATCACTTAAGAGTCCTGATCCATGCAATTATTTTGTTACTTTAATCACTTAAGTGAGTAAATCATGTTGAGATTAAATACAACATATCAAATTTCAAATGCACATTGCTTAGTTTTAATAAATCGTTTAACAAAACACGCTAATAAATGCATGGATTTTCACTGACAATATTCTCGACTTAAAACTTTTGAGATGTGCAAAACGTTTCTCTTCTAACAGTTGCTTATGCTACAGCATTTGTAAAGTCACGCTTTATATTAATTTTATTGTCTTAAAATGATCTATCGTCCGAAAAATATTCTGGGACTAGAAATAACAGAATTCAACCATTGGCTCAGCAGAACTATAAATAAACACCTCTTCAGCAAAGGAACAACTTACAAATTACATCAAATATAAGAAAACATTGTGGAGAAATTAGATCGCTGAATAACTCTGGATTCTGAATCACGCTGGGAAAAAAAACATGTGTGTGTGTCTGTGTGTGTGTGTGTGTGTGCCCACATGTGTGTGTGTGTGCTTGTCTGATGAGTTGAGGCAAGGGTAGCGGCTTCAATCAAATGTTTGCTTGTAAGACAATAATGTATATTTCAAGAATGTGTACTCTGCACAATTTTAACACAGTGTGCACAGTGCAAACAAATATGTTCTCTAGTTGCACACCATTCCAATGGTATAAATGGCCATTTGCAAATCACTCAGACCTGACCAAATATAATTGGTAAATGCCCTGTTATTTTTTACTAGGACTATTAATGTGGTAGTTCGATTTACTTGTCTTTCCCTGTAAAATGTATTGCCATTATGTCTGTGTGTGCTGTGTGTGTGTGGGGGAGAACGTCTCTGGGAAGTTGTAGCAGCATGCTCAAAGATCACTCCACCCAGTATCTTTACTGACAGCAGAATCATCCAATTGAGTGCTTAGCAGGAGTGACATACGAAAGTCTGTTTTTCAGTAACAGTCCAATCATGGAAAATGACATTTATAGATCGGTAACGATTTTATCTGAGTACTCGGCACACTCCTAATTCAATCAACTCTTCATTTGTTTATTTGGTTTCCTAAACTATTCAGTGCTTGTCTTTTCACTTGTAAATAAGTGAATTTTGCTGATTAAAAAAAAAAATGATTGCGTTGCCCCCATTTGCCATTTCTCATTTGAGTGTCTTTGTAAACCTTGTAACCAAAAAATTCAGCATTTTAGCACCCTGATTAATTTCTGATATGAAACATATAGCTCTTGAAAAATATGTTAGACCACTGCACTTTTTTTTAACTTCCCAAAAAAACTGTAAAAATAAGGTTTTTAGTGAGGAACAGAAGGGTTAAAATAAAGAGACCACTGCAAATTGAACACTTCTGTTTCTCACTAAAAAACGTTCCTTTTCAACTTATTTTTTTCCGGATCTGTATATGGGATAGGGAGAAATTCTTATAAAATCGATCACAACTAAGCGTTATTTAAACAAACAGCAAGTTGATCAGTAATACAATGTACACATTTTTAATATAGTAAATAACTTTTGGAGTGGAAAACAACATATTTTTCATTGAATATCTATATACGTGTACCTAGGTACTTTATCAGCAACCATCAGTCCTGTGTTCCAATGGCACATTGTGTTTGCTAATCCAAGTAGTCATTGAATCTCAACCCTATTGAGCTGTTGTGGGAGCAACCTAACCGTATGGTACATATGAAGTGCCCGTCAAGCTAACTTTAGGAAGGTGCTTTAAAAAATGTACATTTTTTTCAAATTATCTCAAAACATTGACAGTACAAAGTCTTTTGAAGGAAACAATTATTTCAATAAAGAATTCTAGCTCATCGGATTCAAGCTGCCAATGACTTAATAATTAGATGACATGGGAATACAGGTGTGCTAGCTCAGAGATACACCTAATACATGGAGCAGCTGAGGGTCCCCAGGAGAGGTTTGAGAACCACTGCCTTACATAGAAACTTGCAGGAATCATTGAACCCAGCCATTATCAATGTACTGATCACTAACTGCCTGAAGAGGTCGCTGTTCGGCCTTGATGTTCCAGTCAGTCACTGAACCCTCACTCCATAGGAAAAATAACTATTTCATATAAATCCAATTTGTTTTCTATTGACATCAAGACTCTGTAAAGCACTACCACAGCAGTCATGATGTTTGTGTTTTAACAGTAAACAGTATGTCAATAGCACAGTTGCAGCAATTCTTTACAAATTTAACAAACCTATGTGCAGTCTTAGAATGTGATGAAAACGGCAGCCTGTTGAGATGAGGAGCATGTAGTACACACCCCACATGCATTAACGCAGTCTCTTCTACTTGTGTCAAGCAGATTGTATCTTTCTGGGGAGTTGCATTACTAATGGACTTCACTATTCATGAATATATTTGCAGCACACTAATATATCAGGCAGGGAAGTTAAAATTGTTGTGAGAATGCAGGAAGCACAGTGGCGGTTTGGACAGAGGGGAAGCTGAGGTTAGTTGGTTTTGTCTGGTCGTCTGCTCTCCATGGCGATTAACGAGGGCGGGAGATGGAGACACAGCTTTGAATGAGATATTGGCTGTTTGTTATTCTCAATTGAGGAGGCTCATTTAAGTGTTACCGGGCAATTAGATGGGTGTGTATAGCATTCAGCAGTGTAAGGGTGGGAACACCATATTGAGACTATTCGTTAGATCTTTCCATAGACTCATACATTTTATACACACACACGGTCTTAGAAAGTCTGGGTTTGTTTGGAGGTTTATTTTACAGAAATATTATCTATCTATATATATCTATATATACACATCAAGTCATATATATATATATATATATATATATATATATATATATATATATATATATATATATATATATATATATATATATATATATATATATATATATATATATATATATATATATATATATATA
>JACXGJ010006029.1:0-36094 GCA_016801105.1 Esox niger | reverse complement strand
TTGAGGCCTGAGGCAACTGCCTCATCTCGGCATATGCCAAGTCCACCAGGGGCAGTTAGCGTTTTTGAGCCACTCCTTACGTTTTACTGCGTTTTACACCAACTGCAAGCCAAGATTGCAAAGTGTTAATGTGAATGCTGTTAGTTTGTGAATATAGAGATCTTACATGTGGGACCCCCCCCACCACCACCCACCCAAAGATGAGAGCTTACAGTAGGAACTGGGTCAGGGAGGGTTCATCCACTGATGTACAGCCAGAGTGTGGCCCATCAGAAACAATTTGGTTTGCCAAATATGCTTTTCCCTGTTTTCTAATAAGTGGATGGACGTTTTAAAACACTGCCTCTATATTTCATTGGATTGATCTTTTAATCACATATTTTAATGAAGTCAACACTTACTCTCACACATCAACACAGATAAGCCACAGCACCATTCATTGCAAACAAAATAACTAGATTTTTTACACTCTTGCTGGAAATGTACATTTTAATTATTTAACCCATGCTCTTATACAGAGCAGTTTGGGTTGCTTAATATGTATTGCAAGTAAGCATATTTTCCCCCCATAGAGCTAAAATCACCAACTTCAGTGCAAGTAGGCGAAAAAGTCAAGTTGCAAGTCTTGATGCCATTTGTTTGGGTTTGACCCAGTGTTGTTTTGGTGTGCGTTACCATGGACTGGAACTGGATTTGCACTGGGCGATGGCATTTGATGAGTTGTGTCCACAATTGAGTTGTGATGGATTTAAAGGGCTCTTGTATGACGTTTTAAGACCGCAGCTACTGTGCTTTTTTCATTTATGGTTTTATTGTGATCCAAGATTTGTTTAGGTCAATGTATACAATTAATACAAAATATAAAGCTGCTTCTTCATTGATGTCAAGATGCTCAATAGCAGTAGTAGGAATGACCGAAAGTGATTTTAATGATAGTCATGTCATCTTTATTTGTTTTAACTGTTACTCAGCTAAGTTGCTCTGGTTAAGATTGTCTGCTAAATCACTAAACTGTAGCTTAGATTTCAAATTGGATGAACAATCGTTCTTCTTGAAGCACTGGATAAGTGATTTTTGCTCGGAAGCATGTCGTCAGCATTCTATGACTAGTTTTAACTCGCTTTAATGTTGTATTCTGTAACCTACCTTCTCCATCCCATGACGGCGGCTGTGATGTCGAACAGCATGTTCCGTCACAACAAGTACCTCTGCTCACTAAAGCCCATCCACTTTGGATAATGCCCCAACGGCTGTCTGGCACATCCTAACTTATTCCCTCTCCATCCAATCTACCCTGTTCCCCTTCCAACCTGTCCAGGTGTCTTCCTTACCATTTCACTACCAGCCAAAAACCGTCAGTAGAGTTTGCACCTATAGTTTCTTGCTGGCTAATTTTTTTGGTTTCATTTTGTGGGCACATGGAGCTTCCCCAAGCCACAGTGGTTCATAGCATCCACAGCAGAAGTGCTAATGTGCATTCTAATCATAAAAAATTATATATTCTTGCAAAGGAAGCAGGAATCTGTCACAGCGAGTTAATTGAAGCTTTGACGGTGGTTCAGAGCTTTCAATAGGAACTACAGGAAGGAACGCTGGAGGCCCTGTTGACTTCCACACAACTATATGTGGAACAACACATATTCTATGTATGAAGGAGAATGGATGCCAGAGAGTTAAGTCTGCCAAGATGGCGTTGAAATTTGCAGAGTCTTGGCAGAAAATGTCTGCTTGTATTTTTGGAATGTGTCTTGGCACAATTTAGGATTGTGTTCACCCCCCGATCTTCTGAGCCTGGGCATCTACCAAAACTAGGTAGAGAAGGCTGATGTGCCATTGTCACCTCACATCCACTTTCCCTACAGCACTTGGCCCTGCTGCCAAATAGTTTTTTACCATGACACTAATCATAGTTTGTCTTTTTGCTTTTTTCTACCTCTGTACACTGTTTACATTTACATTTATTTAACAAAAAAAAAATACATTTCGTTTTTTTGTTAAATTTCTTCATTATTTCTTTTAATTTCCCTGTTTAAAGTTTTGTTTTGAGCATACCATTCTTTAAAATCAATTTATACTTTAAAGTAATCTGTCATGTTTTCAGATTTTTTAAAATGCTAATAATATAAACCTGTATAAACTAATGTGTCTATTGTTAACATACCCATGTTAACAATAGGTATGTTAATGATAGCCCCTTTTCTTTCTTATGTAAAAAAGGAACAAGGCAAACCTGGTTCGGCCAGCCCGTAATTAGAAGGAATAATTGTTGTTGACCTTGCTGGATTCAAACCGGGGTCTGCTATGTGAGATGCTATGTCTTTGACCACAACACCACTAAGCTATATGTGTGCAGAGGGTTGTACATTGTTAAAACAATTAATCAACTCTAATTAGAACTCACAAGTTCCCTACATTAGCAAACATCCAAACCAACAACAGGTATAACAGGGTTGATACTTTACAGTGGATATAAAAAGTCTACACACCCTGGATAAAATGCCAGGTTTTTGTGTAAAAGAATAAGACAAGGAAATGATGTCAACTTTTAATGTGACCTATATTGTGAACAACTCAATTGAAAAACAAACTGAAATCTTCAAAAGGGAAAATTCTAAATTCAAACCTTTCAATAACCTGGTTGCATAAGTGGGCTTTACCTTCATGACTGGGGATGTGGCTGTTTTCAGAATTAACCAATCACATTCAAACTCATGTTAAATAGAAGTCATTACACATCTGCCATCATTTAAAGTGACTCTGATTAATTACAAATAAAGTTCAGTTGTTCTAGTAGGATTTCCCAGACATTTTCTTAGTTGCATCTCGGAGCAAAAGCCATTGTCCGCAGAGAGCTTCCAAAGCATCAGAGGGCTTTCATTGTTTGAAAGATATCAGTCAGAAGAAGGGTAAAAAATAAGTTCCAAAGCATTAGATATACCATGGAACACAGTGAAGACCGTCATCATCAAGTGGAGAAAATATGGCACAACTGAGACATTACAAAGAACTGGACATCCCTCCAAAATTGATGAAAAGACGAGAAGAAAGGGAGGGAGGCTTCCAAGAGGCCTACCGTAACATTAAAGGAGCTGCAGGAATATCTGGCAAATGCTGGCTATGTGACAACAATCTCCTGTATTTTTCATATGAATGGGTTATGGGCTAGGGTGGCAAGATGAAAGCTTATCTAACAAAGAAAAATATCCATGCCCGGCTGAAGTATGCAAAAACTTACATCAAGTCTCCCAAAAGCACGTTGGAAAATGTGTTGTAGTCTGATGAAACCACGGTTGAACTTTTTGGCCCCAATTCCAAAAGATTTGGTGCAACCACAACACTGCACATCACCCAAAGAACATCATACCCACAGTAAAGCATGGTGGCAGCAGCATCATGCATTGGGGCTGTTTTTCTTCAGCTGGATCCAGCGCCTTAGTCAGGCGGGATTTATGAACAGTTCCGAATAGCAGGCAAATTTGGAACAAAGTCTTCAGGCATCCGTTAGAAAGCTGAATAGGATGTTCACCTTTCAGCATGACAACGACCCAAAGCACACACCCAAATCCACAAAAGCATGGCAACACAAAGTAGAACAATGTTTTGGAATGGCCCAGCCAGGGCCCAGACCTGAATCCAATGGAATATCTGTGGGGTGATCTGAAGAGGGCTGGGTACAGCCCTAAAAATGCTGTGGGCTAATACAAACGGTGAAATGTCCTAAGTTGTTTAACACATCTAAATGTGAATACCAGGAAATAAAAGCTGATATTCTGAACTCTTGTCTCATACTCATCTTTTGTTCTTAAACCCAAATGTCTTAAGTGATTCAACAAAAACTAAGGAATTTGCCTTGCCGTTCAAATACTTTTGGAGGGGACTGTAGGTCACATTAAAGGTGAAAAAAGTTCTGACATGATTTATCTTTGTCTCATTCTTTTACATCCCAAACACCTGGCATTTTAACAGAAGTGTGTAGACTTTTTTATATCCACTGTACATTTCAACACGTTATGATAGAGATTACTTTAGGGACCATTTGGGACAAATAACTTCTTTATAAAATTGCGTCTCGACATAAGATCATTTTGTCAGAAATTGTCGTTACACCAAGTTAGAATTATTAGCTAGACACCTTTAAGGATTGTGTTATATTGATTGCACAAATTGCATCTATAAACTGTATGGTTTTGCTATTTATTTTGCCATGTTAACATCTTATTAGACAGTAATAGGTTGGTTCAGTAATAGACTAAAGATGAACTTCACACTGCCAAAGCTATTTCATTTCAAGGCCCAACAATGTTTGTTTTTCATTATTTCATGATTGACATTGATACAATAAATATCCATGTAGGTGATGTTAATTGATCATTCCGTCTAGTGAAAAGACAGGAGAATCATGGAAATTACTGCGCAAGGGGTTCTTGTCTACATTACCTTAAAAAGCATGCACAGATGCATACTTCGAAAATCTACCAGACATAGTCCCAATATAACTGTAAAGTGTTATTTTAGGTTTACTATAACATAGCTACTAAAGCTCGTTGCCAGCCCAAGTTTTTTAAACAAATCCTAATGCATATTTGTTCTGTCAGATCGAACTCCGGTTGAACACCAGGTGCTCATATGGAATACCGCATTTCTAACCACTACACTATTTAACAATGGGTAGTCACTCAGTAAGAGACATTCACACCTCTTGGCTGGCAAAAAATACATTGCAATATAAAGGAGACCCAGTTTGATCAGGGTCGTAACTAGTATAAAATTAGTGTCTCTGGTTGCCCGTGAGCATGGAGGTTTAATCGAGCAGCACATACATTCTAGCTAAGTATTTGAAGTAAAACAATCTTGTATGCATGTGGAGTAGTGCATGATCATAATGTTTGCCGTAGCACCTTTACAACTGGTGAAGGACAGGGACAACCAGTTGGAATTAATACTCCATTGCAATACAACTGGGAGGACTTTAAACAGAGGTCTGCTAGTAGTCATCAATCCAAGTAGTCTTGAGGTTCAACATGATACCCATAATATTACAGAGAGCATTTCTTGGGTCCAAAAGGATACCTCAGCATATATTCCAGACTGTCCTTAGTTCCTCCTCACATAAACTAATGCAACATAAATAATTGGCACTGACACAGGACAACCTGACCGTAGTCCCTTTGCATAGAACTACTGCATCATAAACTTAGGAACCACTGTGGCCTCAACGATAACCAAGGACAAGGCTGCCCAGACAGGAAATAACTCAACCCATTAACACATGCTAAGATCAAAATTCCTGAGGCCTTCAGTAGAAAGGTTATTGATCCCCATGACTCAGGCCAATAACTGACCAGCAAGGAGGTTTTGGTAGTATTGATGAGACCCATGTGCAGATGATTACTGTGATCTTAATGCCATGTTGCATGGGAAAAGATTGCTGAGAATGTATTTAACTCCTCGCTTAAAATGAAAGGAACTCTGTTGCATATGACTTGATGCAATCTGCTTCCACAAAGCCAGAGGGATAGCGGAGTAATACCGTAGCAGCCTACTCTTGGAGCTTTCTGGCCAATTAACAAGTTTAAAATGAGGGCCTCAGGGATACCGTTCAGATTGTATCAGACAACTCAACGTTGCAACCCGTTTCCAAAGAGAACACTCTACTTTGTGAGGACATGTGCGGTAAGGAAATAGGTCTAAGAGAGTATAGGTGTGAAAAAATACACCGGCTGTTGCCTCACTGGAGACTGTTGAACATTAGTAGGTAACCACAATGTGAACAAATAAATCAAGATTCACTACAGAAGATGTGATTCGTTTTAAAAGTATGGCTGCACTAGTAAAACCTTATAACATAACACAAATAAAGTACATAAGCAAACAGTTTTATATCTAGACATTTTATTAAACTTACCAATGGGCAACTGAGGCTGTGTTTGAATGGAAACCTGACATTTGTGCTTCCGGATGCAGGGTTGTTTTTGACTGACTTTTTGTAGGGTGGTAAAAGCTACCACCTCATCTAACACTTCAACCCATTCTCCTCTGCACTTACAGATCTACCGATGGTGTTGGTAGATTATGGTTGGACTGTCCTTAAGATCTAAAGGTGATAGACAATTCTAAACAACTCTTCCCAATTAACTTCTCTATAGAGAAGACACACTGGCTGCAAAACCTTATTTTTTTTAATGGGCTGCTGAACCAACTTTTTGCTCAAATTTGGCCTGTCTTGAGCATCACAATAATTTACTACCTTTCTAATGTTTTTGGCTATTGTTGAACGTATTTGGTCACAATTGTTTGAACCTAATTTTTATCTTTCACTCCAAACAATCACGTTTATCAATGTGAAGTGATTTTTTTGGGTTGTGCTGGTTATAGTCTTATGACTTAAAAGTGATAGGTAAGCACATTAAACCAATGCAGGTTTTCTAATCACAATTAATATTGATGGGAACACATGGGTAAGGTAACACTCACAGTCGTAGAGTATTGGTAAAACATTGCCAAAATTAGAATTAGTAGTACTAGCAGCTGTTTAGCTTGTGCGTAAACACCTAGAGTATCCCCATCAGCCATGATGTTAATTAGGATTCAACCAAACTGATCAGTGGAGAATGGACACCACATCGGAACAGATGTATTTTGGTTCACTTCTCTCTTAATTGTCCTATTTTTCCATAAGCCTGTCAAAAGTTCAACACGTCACTTTGTGGCTGTGAAAATCAATGGTTTTCCAGAGAAGAAATACAGTAACATAGCATTGAGATATATTTTACATCATTAATTTATCAGATGCTCTTTTCCACAGTTAGTTACAGTAGTGAATTTATGTTTTTATTCTTTTTCAAACTATTATTATTTTGAAATACAAGTTACTGAAGGAATACAATAAGTAAACCTGGTCAGTGGCTGAGGACTTCTGTGAATGCATGATGTTTCTGCTTAGTGTAGAGAAACAGGCATGTGCCTCCAGGCTTATTGGTATGGAGGATTGAGCAGGTTGCCCACAGGCACCAGACATTTATCTTCTATCATATGTTTCTTTCTTAGGGCATATTTACATTACATCACTTTCTTAGTCATTTTGAAGAAGACTCCAGATACTAGATTATTTTCTTGTGTGAAGATATCAATAGCTTGAGACACCACCTTCTGAGGTTGCGTGTGCCAAAGAATAGCAAATTGCCTTTGTACAGTATATTGGCCTCCCTCTCTTGCCTTATTACTTAGAGGTGCAGTTTGTAGAATCGTGCCTCTAATGTTAGACTTTATTTTAGACAGTGAAATATTTGGAACCCTTCCCTTACCAAACAAGAACAGAATAGTATTAACAAATCCAGGGTTAGCACAGCTTGTCTGAAGAAAATAATGTGGAGACAATGCAAACTGATAGATGGACTGGCGAGGATGTTAGAATGCTCTGATTCATTCATGACATGTAATTTGCTTTTTATTCAGGAGGGGCTTTCATCTAGCCACTTTAACATGAAGGCCTGATTAATGGATTTTTCTCATCTCTGCAGAGAGACCATCTCTTAATCATTAATATTAAGTTCTGATAGTGGCCATTGCTTCTTTCTGGCCAGCTCATGGAAAAGTTGATTGTTCCAAACGTCTTCCATTTCACAGTGACTGAGCCAACAGGGCTCCTGGGAACATTCAACGTTTTTACTATGTATAATTACCTTCAAATGGCTTGACACAAATGCTCTGACATGCACTGTGAAGTGTGAGACTTTGTATAGACAGGTGTGTGCCATTTGTAAATCATGTCTGATCAATTGAATTGATTGGTTGACTCCAGTCAAGTTCTAGATGCATCCCAAGGATGTTTAAATGACCAAAGATGCGTATGAGCTCATTTTGGAGTGTCATTGCAATGTTTCTGAATACTTTTCTATAAATTAGCACCCATTTTTCAAAAACGTGTTTATTCTTTTGTGTGTAAATGGATGGCAAAAGTAGACTATGAATCATAAATTAGGTATATAACCCTACAAAATATGGAGAAAGGGGTCTACATACTGTCTGAAGGCACATAGTCTACGAAAATACTTCTGGATACTGGATCAGTTGTTGGGTACTCATATCCCTTGATTCTAGCCCAAAACCACCTCTCTGCTCATCTGTTGCAGGGGCGAAGCGTTACTAGAACTCGGATGTCTGTGTATACAGAGCATGACTTGAGACCTTTCTTTTGCACACCTATGTAGGAGAAGCAATTATTTAATGAGTCAAACAGTCTTAAGCCACACCTCAGGTGTTACTCTCAAAAGCAGCACACATATACAATGGTTGCAAATATCGATAGCAGGAACCACGTTAGAAAACAATAGTGTTGTTTTAAAGAAACATTTGCAAAAACACTAACTCAAATAATGGCGGAATAAATTCAACCACACAACTACTCATGTTGTTTCGAGACCACGGACAGTAAATCCTGTCAGATTGAAAAAAGTTGAGCTTCTTTCAATGTTCTCTCTCCAGCATGCAACAATAAAAGTAATGTACCCTTTACTTCCAACTGCAACGTCATGAACAATTTTTTTACCACATACCCAGTGATCTACAGCTTTAGAAAAAAATGTTACCTCTCAATTGTTCTTAAATCAGCATCTCTACATGTATGGCAGCCATTCCATTCCTGTGTCTGTTAAATTCTGACACAGGCACATCTCATTTTACTTTATGAGGAACTGATTAGTTGATAACCAGAACCAAATCAAATTTAACGAGGAAAAGTCTAAAAAAAACACTGCAGTGGTAATCGATATCGTCTTGCAATAGGACCAGCTAGATGGCAAAAACAGTGCATGTTGTTACTAAAAGGTCATTTGAATACAAAATAACTATTCAGCATGACACGAGTTGAAAAGAAAAGCTTTGAGTGAGGAAAAGAAGGGTTACATTTTGGCTTTACTGGCAGAGGGATACAGTGAATGGCAGGTTGCTTCTATCCTGAAAATGTCAAAGTCGGCGGTTCATAAGAACACGGTCAAGCAACAGACATTGGGGACACTAAAGCTACAGATTGGCAGAGGGCGAAAACGACTGTCCACTGACCGAGATGACCATCAACTCATTCGAATATCAGTCAACAATCGTAGGATGACATCAAGTGATCCACAAAAATAATGGCAAACAGCAGCTGGGGTGAAGTGCAAGGCGAGAACCGTTCGAAACAGGCTCCTAGGGGCAGGGCTGGAGTCGTGCAAAGTTAGAAGAAAAGCCCTTCATCAATGCAGAGGCAGGCATATGTTTGCAAAAAAACATGAGGATTGGATCGTAGAGGAATGGAGTAAGGTCATCTTCTCTGACCAGTACATTTTTCAGCTTTGCCCAACACCTGGTCATCTAATGGTAAGACATGACCTGGAGAGGCCTACAAGACACAGTGTTTCACTGAAATTTGGTGTAGGATCGGTGATTGTCTGGGGATGCTTCAGCAAGGCTGGAATAGGGCAGATTTGTCTTTGTAAAGGATGCATGAATTAAGCCAAGTACAAGGTTATCCTGGAAGAACACTTGCTTCCTTCTGCTCTGACAATGTTCCCCAACACTGAGATTTTTTTTTTTCCAGCAGGACAATTCTTCATGTCACACAGTCAGGTTAATCAGGGTGTGATTAGAGGACCACCAAATCCAGACCCTGTCATGGCCAGCCTAATTTCCAGTCCTGAACCCCATTGAAAGCCTTTTGGAATTTGATCAAGTGGAAGGTGGATGGTCACAGGCCATCAAACAAAATGTTTGTGCCAGGAGTGGCATAAAGTCACCCAACAGCAATGTGACAGACTGGTGGAGAGCATGCCAAGATGCATAAAAACTGTGATTAAAAATCAGGGTTATTCCACCAAATATTGATTTCTGAACTCTTCCTGAGCTAAAACATTAGTATTTTGTTGTTGAGAAATGAATATGAATTTGTTTTCTTTGCATTATATTTGGGCTGAAAACAATGCATATTTCAGTTTTTTTTTGACCAGTTGTTATTTTCTACAAATTCATGCTCTAAATTAAATTATTTGTATTTGGAATTTGGCAGTAATGTGTCAGTAGTTTATAGAATAAAAAAATAATTTTACTGAATAGACACACCTATGAATATTAAATATTTTGCAGTGGTCTCTTTTTTCAGAGCTGTATATACAGATTTGTATCCATCCTTAGGCCCCCTGACTTTTCCCCACTGATCTGTTGGTATACTAAGTGTCTCTAAAACATGCAAATTATTTTTAAAAAAAATTCTTCCCTTTACTCTGTGTCATTGTCTAAAAAAGCCCAAACTCAGTTTTCTTTATACTCTCCACACATACTTTTTCATTAAAAGATTTTATGAAACACTGCCATTCCATAAATGCATTCCAAAAATCATGTGGCACAAAATCACCCTGAAAACATTGAAACATCTACATGAGCTAGTTTATGGAAATGAATAAAACAATTTCATGATAGATGGGCCATGAGGTCATGAGGTGATAGTTGTGACATTTTAGTATAGAGAAAACAGCCTGCGAGGTTATGGCGATGTGGATAAATTACAGCATGTGTTTGAGTGTGTCTGTGTTGCGGTTGTAAAGTGAACGAATCACTTTTCTTTCTATTCTTCTGTCCTTTTACATGGACTGCTGATTGTCTCTCTCAGCAATAGGTCATGTTCGTTGCAGTGATTTACACAGTGATTTCTGCTCTATTTCTAAATGGCAAAGCCAGCAAACAGCGCCAAGTCCTCCCACTGATTTGAACACTTTTTGTTCTGAGAGTAGGAGGAGAAATTATTGAGCAAAACAGCCTATGTGCTTCAAGGAGTAGTTGAGGAAATTGTTTTAACAAAGCCATGACATCTAAAATTAGAAATTTTAAGTGTCATCTGTAAATCGGTGTTACATTTCCTTGTCTTTGTATTCCAAAGCATCCTTGTTGCTTGCTTTTTGGGATGTAAGATTTTTGAGGAATTATCTTTTTTTGGCATAGCCAAGGATAGTTTTAGTAGAATGAGCATAGGTTTTTGGGTACATTTTGCATTTTTAATGTTTTGTAATTAAAAAGATACTTTGACACCTTTATAAACCTAGCCATTGAAGAATTTCACTGTAGGAAGCTGGTAATATACTTTCAAACAGGCAATCCACTTTCTTGCTGACCTGTACAAATGCCACTCTGCCATCAACGATAATGGGACCTCTGGATTGGGTTTTCATCTAGAGCTTCTATTTTGCTCCATTTATCCTTCCCATAATCCTGACCAGTCTTCCAGTCCTTGCACTAATATGTATTCCCATTGCATGATGTCTGCAGAGATGGTATTAGCCAGGTTATGAACAGTACTTGTCAGATATAGTGCTTGGCTTTCAATGTGCTATCTTAGTGTGACAATACATTTGTGAAAACCCTGGGGTTAACATAGTTAGAATTTGTTGTGCTCGTTTAAGTAAGAATGCAACAACATTCAAATGTTTTTGTGTGAAGAAAAAGTGAGGGTTAAGTAATCTGTTTTATGAACTATGTTTTGTTAAAATGAGCATCACCTCATTGAATTCAATAAAATATCCAGGGAAAAAAACATTTTTGTGAGATGCTCACATTTGCAAATTAGAACTGTGCGGAAATGTATGTGTGCACAAAGTTCTGTTTGAAAGTTTGTGAACCCCTTGTACAGTTTAACTTTACAGCTTTTTGGTCCTTATCAAAACCGTTGTGTTTGGCAAAAACCCAATACTACCTACCACGAAAAGAAACTTCCTAACAGCCAAGCATGGTGGTGGGAATGTCAAGATCTGAGGCTGCATTTTCTTTCTAAACCATGTTAACTGCACATTTCAATTGAACCATGAATTTTGAGGTAAACCAGGAGATTCTCAGGCAGAACGTCAGGTCTTCAGTCAAGGAGCTAAAGCTTGGCCGAAAATTGGTTATTAGTACAGTGTTTTTAGCAGAGGAGTTGTCTTCATTGACTGCTCCTCTGCTAAGAAATATGATTTTTTTACACCTTAATAAAATGCTCTCCTGTGCTTTTTATATTTTCTACAAACTGTACAATTAATATATTAGAAAATAGAACTAATAAGAAAGGAAGACAGTTTTTTTCCCACAATAACAACATTTTCAACATGCATGTGTGGGGAGGTTTTTTGAAATGTAACATCCAGTTGAAATCTTAGCACTACAAGCCTGCACAATTCAAACTATTTTTGGTTTGAATTTTTCAGACCTTTTTCAGACCATGAGATTCGGTTGTCTGGCTTCATGAAACTATTTCAATCAGAGTTTCTGTGGATAAATGTAGGTTGTTCCCTCCGTATATAACAACAAAGGAGACCTTTGTCAAATCTGACCTGTTCAAACAAGAACTTAGTCCACTTGAATAAAAAAAACGTTATTATTCCAATTTATTTTTCTATTTTTGGGTCATATTACTTTATCCTTAGTTTTGCTAAATGTGTGTTTTTTGTGTCTTGCCCATCAGTCTGTCATGGAATGCTTTCGTGTTGTACAACTGAAATTCCAATGAGAGCTAGTGAGTTAGCGTGAGACGAGGTTCCAGGTAGAAATGGCAGTTAAACAGGACCATTAGTGCCATTGACCTTGCTAATGTCATTGGCTCACAGACGCTCACACAACGCACAAACACTTCTCAAATTCAAGTTCAAGGTTATAGTATCCGTGTAATAATGTGTCCTACTTCCTTTTGGTAATAGGCTCTTGGGTAAATTATTGCACTCTAGTGGGTGTTCCAAGTGCAATTTTGGTCTGACTCGATTTGACCTTCATCTTTCTTTGGGCTTGAAGAGTAATGCTCAGGCTACTTTTTTCACTGGCCTTATTACCCAATATCTGGGCAAATATTTATCCACAACCAATCCAACAATAATTGAATGATTCCAAGAGCATGTGTGTTACACACTATTGACATGTTTTTATTTTTTAGGGTAGTACATATACTTAGCCAAATAACAGTAAGGTCAATATGTCCACATAACTGAGCTGCAACACCAAGGTTTGGAGAGGTGGGCTGCAATATAATTGGTCTGAATCAGAAAACCAACCCGCCAGTTGCAGAAATATTTTTATTTCACCTGCCAACTAATTTTTGTCGTTGTGTGTGTCACCATAGGTATCTGACAAGTTGCAGGACTACCGAGAATATGGCGGTTTTACAATCTCAGTAAGGTTATAACACTAAGGCATTGTCCACCAGAGGTGCAAAAGGCGTACAGAGGTGTTTGGGTGTTTGTTTAGGGAAGGGCTGAGGCTGTTTGGTTGTTATTGTAGAGCTTGTTTTTTCTTGGCTCTTTGCTGTTATAAAGGGGACAGGATATCCTCTCGATTGATGGCCGGTGAACTGTTTGTCTTGCTGTGGGATACCAGAAGAGACCCACCCTGCCCTGTTCCTGCTCGAAATACCTGTCTTTCTGCAGTTCCAACGTTGAACTAGTAATATGTATTTTACTGCCATTTCCACCATCCAAAAACATTTTAAACATGATTTTCACTGTTATTGTTTTTAAGTTAATCTACTGCTGCCATCCTGTTAAAATAAAGGTGAAGGTTGTATCAAAACGATCTCTCTAAACTGAGACACCTTTTCTACCACCTTACACATTCACTTGTGTAATATGATAGAATTTTGTTTGGATAGAAATCCCCATGAAGACAAACATTGATTTAGTGTCTTAGTTGTTGAGCATGTGGATCTGCTCAGTGGTCATATCTTAATGCGTGTGCACAAGCGCACTCCTGTGTGTGTGTGTGTGTGTGTGTGTGTGTGTGTGTGTGTGTGTGTGTGTGTGTGTGTGTGTGTGCGCGCCTGGTTGTAGATATACACAGGCCTGTGTGTTGCGTGTTATTTCACCGTATGAGTGCATGTGTGTGAGTCTTGATGAACTAGTCTCCCTTTGGCAGGATTCATCACGTCTCTAAATCCAAAGTGTGCGTCTGATCAGTGATTGATGGCTACAATGGACTCCACCAAAGGCTAGATATTATATCCTCTGTTCCAGACCAACAGATGTGCATTCTTACTTTCTGACTGGTTTCAAGATCAGGGAAGAAACTCAACTCTCAAAAGTCTCCTCCATTTGAAGTGTTAGAGTGGTAGTAGCTAAGACAGTGAGTGGTGACAGGTGGATGTGTCTCTGTAATCAAAGTGAGATACTGTATTAGTCTGATGGGAAAAGTGAAAAAATACAGTGTAGTACCAATGCAAATTTCAGTAATGAAAAGCCTTTTTCTCATTCCCTTACCTGACCATTCAGTAAGTTGCTCAGGTGACAAACTTTGCTTAATAATAACCTGCTTATTATTATTATTATTGCTTATTAAGGCATACCTCATTGGAGTAATAAGGTTATATCTGTGATCTAATCGAAAGCGTCAATTAATACAGGAGGACCAATCAAAATCCATCTTTTAACCATGTAGGTTTAGCTGTGCTAGTTTGTGTTTTAGCCAGTTGACTTGGGATCGTTCGCAAATTTCAAAATACTTTTAGAAACCTACAATTTATTTGTTATAAAGAGATAGCAGTAGTGAAGCGTAAGTTGAAGTATATTCGTTAGCTTTATTGCGGTTTGTTAATAGTATGCAAAGTTGATAGCTAAAGTAAATAGCTAAACCACTAGTTTGCAAGCTAACCTCCGTTAGTTACCTGGTCGTATCTCGCTAGCAAATGTACATAGTTCGGTTAGCTACGGTGAATATAGCTAGCCTACTGTCTGTCCGTCATGTTTCAAAGTGGCAAGTTAACGTTAGCTAACTAAGTAAACTTTTAATCGCCTTAGCTATCCACCTAGCAACTAGATGTGCAGCTAGATGGCTTAGTAACTAGTTGTTGATATTATCAGCTCATTAGCTAGTTAACTAGCTAACAAATCTAGATACTTGTTGAACATTTATGTGTTCAGGAGTGCAGTCATTATGGCCATGTATCAATAACGACCAGCTGTAAAAAGCACTTAGTAGACTTGCTATAGTAGCTATATGTAGAAATTGTGTCTATAAAATGGACAACAGAAGGCTCAGATATGTTTATGAATCATGGAGACTTACAGCAGGAGAAAACAACAAAGAGAGCGGTAATGAGAGAGTAAAAGAGACAGGGAGAAGGGGGTGGGTATTTTCAGGCAGTACCTTAAATAATAATGTGTTGTGTGGTTACACAAAAAACTATATATCACAATAACAGAATACTAACAATACAAAATGTTATAAGAATAAGTAATATTGTGATGGTCAGCTGTGTTGAGTGTTTGTATTGTTTTGTATTCCTAACAGTAGAGGCAGTGGCAGGAGAAACAGATTTTTTAATGTAATTCAAATGACACACACAGACTTCCAAGACATTTATTCTTGTTACAATAATGATCAATACAAGCAAGTTCATTTTGCTGCTGTGGCCCAGATTGTGTTTGGTCAGTGTTTACACATACAGCATGCTAAGTGCCATGAGAAGCCTCTTGTAGACGTGGACATCAGGGGCTCAAATGTAAATTAGACGGCCAATAATTGTTACCTCAGGTCAATGTTTAAGCACATGCCTGCTAAAATGAAAAGTATTAATAATGATAGTTTGTGTAGAGTAAAAAATAAATAAAGACATGTTTCAAACATGATCGTATTGCCTAACTGCATATGAATTGACATGTTGAATATTAATGTTTTAGTGATTCAAATATAAATATGATATGTTATTTCTAAATATTATTAATGTATACATTTTTCACATTGTGTATGTGCTGGAACAGGGTTTTGCAATATGGTTATTTTTATCCATTGAAACTAAAGGTTTTATATAGTGATGGTGAGATGGAACCTTATAATTCCAAACAGGATCAGAGCTCTCAGAATTATAAGGTTCCATCTGCATTTGAACTATTCCAAAAATAGCAGGATTTTGACTTACCCTAAGTACAACAAGAATGATGGCCTTGTTAAGCTATAAAACATATATATATACTATGTAAAACCTTTGCTAACAGGGATATTAAATCTTTGATGCTCAATATCTCCAAATCATATTGAACTCAGATGGAACCTTATAATTCTAAGCTCACGAGTCAAAAGGTGCTTTTACAGAGACCCAGCCTGAAACCCCAAAGACCAAGCAGCAACTGGGTTGATGCATCTGCTAGGAAAACTCCTTAATAGGCAATAACTTATGAAGAAACCTAGAGAGGAACCATATTCTGAGATGTGGTCCGTCCTCTTCTGGCTGTACTGGGTGAAGATTCTGATATTACAAAATGTAATAATTCATAAATGCATGTGGGCTAGGTTCCGAATCTAAGAACTGAATCCAAGTCAGCTGAATAACCATGTAGACAAGCACTAGGACAATCAAGTGGTGGGTGGGCACTGGCAGCCCGAATCATCAGGCAGCAAATTGATCTGCAACAGAACCAGTTTTTCCATCCATTCATCTCTTAAGTCAATAGTCTTAGTTTATTCCAATATTTCCTTTCTTACTCTGCTTATGTGTTGTATTTTTTCTATGGGATTTGAAACTATAAACCTTTAATAATAATTCTGTATTTTTGCAATTCATCTGCAGGAAATTCAGCTCTATCCTCTCTTAATATCACACTGGCTACTGAGGTGTAGTGTCATTGGAAGTGTCTGTGTTTAAACATGTCAATAGTTTTGTGCATCTATACAGGCTAGCATTTCTTCTACTTAGGAGTTCTGCAGTAGGGTTTGGCTGTGCATCTGCACAACTTTCTTAGGTAACATTGGTTGTGTAATGAGATGGCAATATCGTGGCAGTGCAGAAGTAGTGTAATAATGTGGTATCAACTAGGAAGTAGTCAATTTGAGTGTAATATTATAATAATCAAGATGATTAATCCAAGTATACACAGTTAAGGTCCCCTTTGATGCGGGAAGTCTCAGCTAGGAATTAGAATTATTCATGTTTTGTCATTCAGGAAGTCTTTAACTTTGTTTAACGGAACAAGGAATTCCACTTTGAGCTTATTCCACTTGTGCAAGAACTTTGTTTGCACATCTTGTACTATCCAATTCAGTGTCCTCGTTCTGTACTTTAAAGTTTTAGCCTTGATAAGTTATGTAAATATTTTGGAGGAGCGTTCTTGAAAAATGGAAAATAATTATTGCACCTAACATAGGAAAGGCCCATCTTACATCCCTGCACAAATACTGAGTCCTAAACATTTTACCAGAGTTTAAGGGCAGACTGGTAGCCTGTTGTTACAGTATAATGTGAGAATGCACATTTTCTTAGATGAATCAGCTATTTCCGATCCGTCAATGAATATGAGTGTGAAAGGCTACATGGTGTGCAGAATGTAAAACCTTGTCTCCACTGCCTCTCTCTAGGTGCCCTGACGGTAGGCCTGGTGCGGCAGTGTCAAACCATCCATGGACGGGACCGCACCTGTATCCCTCCGCGGCTGCCCCCTGAGTGGGTCACCACGCTGTTCTTCATCATCATGGGGATCATCTCTCTCACTGTGACCTGCGGCCTGCTGGTGGCGTCCCACTGGCGTCGCGAGGCCACCAAGTACGCCCGATGGATCGCCTTCACTGGAAGTAAGGGACTGGACTGACTCGGAGCTGCTCAGTGCATTACACTAGTATTTGATCACACCTATGCAAAGGCAGTTGGCATTGGCACCGCTCAGCGAGTGTGACCAAACCAGCTGTAGGCCTAGGTGGACTCCCTCCTGCTCATGCCCCTTTTTAACCCTCTCCTTCCCCTCAACACAAGTGTATCGGTTGACGAGCAGTTGTTCACCTTCTCCTACATGGGGGGGGGAGTGGGGAGGAGATGAGAAACGGAGAGAGTGAGGAGGGAAGAGGAAAGAGACTGGAGAAGGGCTGTGAATATATTGGTTTTAGCTTAGCATTTATGTCCAACATTTCAGTGGTGACGCTGATTGAGGTAAACCAATGGAACCTGCGTGATGTTTGTGTACTGTGTGTGGGCGGTGTGTGTGTTTGTCCATCGTCCATGCTTTCCGTTCCTCACTTTCCCTTCCCTGTGGCTCTTTGACTAAGATGTGCATTCTATGGTACCTGTGTGGGTGTCACAGTACCACTCAATTCATCCTTTTTGTCTTTCACCACTCATCCCCCTCTTTTTAGACAGGAATTCAGAGGAGTACAGAATTATGAGTCCTAACCCAATGGCAGCCTAACATTCAGGGTGGGTATGTATTTACATTCGGTTTGGTGGTTTAGTCCTGGCTGTCTTTCTCTCTTATTCTCACACACACACAAACACGTCATTAGCATTTAGTTGTATTCATAGAATAGAATGAGTGTTATTGTTTCTAGTATCTCATTGTACTCTGTGAATGTGATTTAAATACGACGACCACACACCAAAGATATAGAACTGTTTTATATCTATACATACACTGCTTTGAGGCAAGTGAAGGTGTTGCCTTGGCAACAGGGAGGGAATCGTCACCATTGCCCAGGGTTCTTTTGGCTGTATCAGGTCCCACTCAGTGACTCTATCTCTCCCTCTCTCGCTCTTTTTTAATTCACTCTCCATCAATTCAATTCAAACTGCTGTATTGATGTGATGTAACAATTCAAATGCAGTTGTTCATTTACGATTTAACTTTGGTCATAAAAATCAAAATTGTCAAAGGGACGGTAACAATGAAACAGTCAGGCACAAGGGGGTGTGGCATATGGCCAATATAACATGGCTATGATCTGAGTGTACATGAAAATTAACATTTGTGTGCCGCCAATTATCTAGTGTGCAGCCAATACACAGCTGTCTCTGTCCTCCCTCAACATGAAGGTCTTTCCAAATCTAGACGAATGCTTTCAAATGTGTGGAAATGGCAGTCATTGTTTTATTTTTTTGTATTTTAAATTTTCTTAGGAAATGACACTCTTTCCCTGCCTCTATCCTTCTCTGCCGCTCTCACATTCATGTTCTATCACATTTTCTCTCTTTATCTAGCACTCTCATTCCCCGCAGTGGGTCTAGCACTGAATGCTACTCAGACAGCTGCGTTTTAGCGGAAAAGTAAACGATTGTGTTAGAAGGAACAGGGGTGTGCGTGTGTGCGCGTTTGTGCGTGCGTGCGTGCGTTCGTGCGTGTGTGCATGCTAGGCACTAAAATGTGTTAAAGCGAGACTAAAGTATGACACTAAGCTGAGTAAAGAACGACACTGAGCTACACTGGACCACAATGAGGTGGCAGAGGGCGAGAAGGAGAGACAATTAGAGTGTGGCTTTGAGAGACTGGAGAGACAGTGGTAAAGAGGAGGGAAGTGAGAGGGCCCTTCAGCATTTCCCTTGCACAGCTGAGCACCGCACCTCACAGGGTTACTTCTGCTGTGTCATGGTTTGTGTAACAGGCGGGGTATGCTTTCTATTTCCAGGAAACATGGAGGGGGAGGGAGAATCAGGTGAAGTATAGGAGATTAAAAGAATGGAAAGTTGAGGTAAGGGGATTGATGAAGGAGAGTCAGAGTGAGTATATGAGAGAGAGTAAGAAAGCAGCTGGGGGTTAGGGATAAAGGGCATTGTGTATTTGCACTCTGTTTTACAGAATGGAACAGGAACCGGCAGAGGGTGGATGTTGGAGCTAATATGGAACTAACAGGTGTTGATGGCTGGCTGAGGAAAGGAAGGTGCCACCTGAAAGGACTGCTTTGTATGGCCAGTACAAGCGCTCTTTTGTACCTGTACACTATATACACTAGAGCCTAGCCATCCTTTCCTCCATATCCTATACACTACTCTCTGTGCACTAGAGCCTAGCCATCCTTTCCTCCATATCCTATACACTACTCTCTGTGCACTAGACCCTAGCCATCCTTTCTTCTGTACCCTGTACACTACTTTCTGTACACTAGGTGCCTGTTTCTAGCATACGGTAGGTAAACACATGGGTGTGGGGACAGACCTAAATATTAGCTATGTCTGAACAGCCGGACTGGTTTGCCAAACAGTACTCTCCTCGCTAGCTGGCAGCACAGAGACGGGACACATTCAGCCAGCCTGTCTACTACAGTTAAGCGATCCATATAGAGCCAGCAGCATCCTCTGAGCAGTTTAAGCTTGGTTAAATCCGTCCGTTTCTGAAGGGGAAAAATAGCCTGTGTGGGTTTGAGCTTGAGGACACGATGTGTAGATGTAGTGTTGGGGGAGCATACAAGGAGTCATTGCTCCCATATGTTTTAATAAGACTTATCTATACTTGGAAAATCAGCCCTGTGATTGAAGTCGTAGTTACGGCTCTCAGTTTGAATGCAAGAAAGTTTCACTGTGTGTCTGGTAAAGCAACTTATTTGACCTTACATAACTTATTTTGACAGGGATTTTTTGTCTGCATTGATTCGGATTTACACTTTGATATCTTTTAAATGAGTTTGCTTTCAGATCTTTAATCCATCTTCATCCTCTTTTTCAACATTCTCAAGGTGTTTTCCTGGCCCCATTGTGACATTCTATTCACTGTGGAATGCAAAAATGAAAGGAGCTCCTCACTGACCTGCAAGATGGAATTGTTTTAAGGTATTGGTCTGGAAAAGGGTATAAGAAATATTGATAAAGCATTAAATGTTCCCAGGAGCATAGTGGGCTCCATCATTATGAAATTGAAGAAGTTTGGAACCACCAAGACACTTGACGTCAAACAAAGTAACAGGGAATTAACCCAGAACCCCCAATGGCCTCTATGACAGAGCTTCTGAGTTTCTCTGCAGAGATAGGCGAACATGCCAGAAGGACAACCATCTATGCAGCCCTCCAATCAGACCATTATGATTGAGTGGCTAGACCAGCCACTCATGAATAAAAGGCATATGACATGCCGCCTCGAACGACACTTGAGAGCACAAGGAAAAGTATTCTAAGGCCAAAGTGTAACTATTAAGATTTTACATCTGCCGACAACAAGGCACCACTCATCAACCTATGGTGAATCATGGTGTTGGGAGCCTCATGCTATGAGGATGCTTCTCAGCGTCAAGGACTGGGAGACTTGTCAGAATTGAGGGAAGGATGAATGAAGCAAAATGCTGAGGTCGTTGAAGAAATGCTAATGCAGAGCACACAGGACCTTAGTCTGGGATGAAGATTCGTTTTTTAGCTCAACTATGAATTGAAAGCACACAGCAAGACAATGCTGGAGTCCATTCAAATCTTTTAATTTCCTTGAATGACTAGCTTGAGGAATCTGCAAGGAAGCATGCGAGAAACTGCACAAATCTAGGTGTGCCAAGCTTTTAGACATATCCATGAAGACTTCAAACTGTGATTGCAGCCAAAAGCATTTCTACAAAATGTTGAATAAATCACCTGAATGCTTACGTACAAATTTCAACAAAAAAATATGTTTGCTTTGTCAATATTGGGTACTATGTGTAGATTGGCCTATTCTATTGCTGTAGAGGATTTTGGGACCGGCACCACAGACTTAAATGTTTAAATTAATAAAATATATTATATTATCTTTACCTAAGTATAGAAATGATCTTGTACTACCCAGCATTTTACTGAACAGATATCATCTACAAATACATAGTTACAGCTGGACCATATTTTAAGGCCAAGTGAAGATATAAAAAGGAGATCAATAAAAATAAATAACTAAAAAGCAACACACTGGCCAACATTCTGAAAATGTTCTCATCCATAAAACATCTGATCTCAATAAAGGTTTCAGTTCCCAAAAGAGTAAAATGTAGACATGAAATGTATTTATTTTAACATTTGGCAATGTTTAATAAAAGCGTTGGTTTAAAAAATCTGCAGGGAGGGTGAATTGAGTGAATCTTGACAAAGTAGGTATTTTCTGTTTTCTAAGGTAGACCATGTAGAATGTGGTAATATTTCCCAAAAGAACCTAGCCAGATCATGCTTTGTACTGCCTACCTTACTTGTCTTGTTTCCTAGGTTCTACTCCTCTTTATTGAGTTCTGGAAATAATTGGTGACACCTCCATTGTTGATATGAAAGCATCTGGTAAAGCATCTGATCTTTTCCTGCTTGCCCGCTTTCTGCTATGGGACTGTTTTGTTTCCACTGTTCCAATTTAGTATTGTGGAAAATGTATTTTTATAATAAACTTTTATTTCAGTACTGTTTTAGTCCTTCGGAGTTCTTGTTATTCTGTTTACCTAATGTACTATGAATGACAATAGCTATGTTTTCCGTGGTTAATGTCCTTTCCTTCTCTGTATCCAGGCACATTGTAACGAATGGAATGTTGGCTGAGCAAGGCTCCTCTATCTGTATGTGGAAGACTAGGCCTTGGGCCTAGCAGAAACCACTAGGAGTCTTCCTTTTGGGGAAACGTGTTAATAGCAGCAGGGGGCTCCTGTTTATTGTATTTTACAGGTGAACAGGACCCTATTCCTTTTCGGTGGAGCTGAGTTAGCAAAACCACCAATAGTAACAAGCCCCAGCTATCGTTGTGTGAGCTTTCAAAAGTTGTCAGGGCAACCGATGTTCGATGATTACCTGTGTCTCCTGCATCTTAATCTGTGTGCAATCTTGCATTCCCTGGTCTACATCATATTAGCAGCTATTCCTTGTTTGTGCATTAAGCAGGAACTAGTGATGTCATCTGTACAGTTGAGAAGGAATATAAGTTTGAACCTTGGTGATGTAAAATCAGAATATCATGACACTAATCCCTGTGAGTGATACTTTGTTCCCGTATATATGATTAAGGTTAGGTTCGATTAGATTCAACTTTGTCATTGAACAATTACAGTACAACGAAATGCAATTAGCATCTAACCAGAATTGCAAATAGAAGAGGGGAGATATTATTAGGTGTATTTACACCGATCAGCCATAACATTATGACCACTCACAGGTGAAGTGAATAACACTGATAATCTTGTTATCATGGCACCTGTCTGTGGGTGTGATATATTTTACAGCAAGTGAACATTCTGTCCTCAGATTTCATGCGTTAGATGCAGGACAAATGGGCAAGCATAAGGATCTGAGCGACTTTGACAAAGGCCATATTGTGATGGCTAGACATCTGGGTCAGAGCATCTCCAAAACTGCAGCACTTGTGGGGTTTTCCCAGTCTGCAGTGGGCAGTACCTATCAAAACTGGTCAAATGGTGAACCGGTTACAGGGTCATGGGTGGCCAAGGCTCACTGATGCACGTGGGTAGTGAAGGCTGGCCCATGTGGTCGGATCCAACAGATGAGCAACTGTAGCTCAAATTGCTATAAATGCTAATGCTCGTACAGAAGATACAGTGTATCACAGATTGTTGTTGTAAGGGGCTGCGGAGACGGGGGGGGTGAGCTTGTTTTATTATAGCTGTGAGAACAAAAAGTTCTTAGAATGATAAATCCATTAACAAAGACAGGCTATTTTAGGCTTTGGGGTTGAATGTGCACTCTGGTCACTACCAATGACATTTGGGTGTGCAGCAGGCTGTGTGGTGGTAGTGGTAGGGGGAGGCTTCTGTTGCAATATGCTACAATCTGTTCTCTGATGTTGTTTTCCAAAATAATATTTGTAATGGAGTTTACAGTTATGGTTAAAATTTAAGATGTTCAAGTTCAAAGATTTATTTGTCATTTGCAATAACAAGTTACGGCAATGAAATGTTTGGTTTTCCTACTCCAACAGTGCAGTTAAAAGTTGAAAAGTAACAGTAATTATAATTAAAAATAAATAAAAGATAACACACTAAATTAGTAATAACACTGTACAAAACATGAATCAATAATAACTATAACAATACTACTATGGAACCGTAGTGCAATGTAAAAGTGACAAGTGTGCATGATATTAGTGACAGGTGTGCATGATATAAGTGACAGGTGTGCGTGATATTAGTGACAGGTGTGCGTGATATAAAGTGACAGGTGTGCGTGATATAAGTGACAGGTGTGCGTGATATTAGTGACAGGTGTGCGTGATATAAGTGACAGGTGTGCGTGATATTAGTGACAGGTGTGCGTGATATTAGTGACAGGTGTGCGTGATATAAAGTGACAGGTGTGCGTGATATAAAGTGACAGGTGTGCGTGATATTAGTGACAGGTGTGCGTGATATTAGTGACAGGTGTGCATGGGACTACAAATTAGGATTAGGTTGATTAGGGTTTTTGCGGTTAGAGTTATGGTTAAGGGTTTTGGAAATGGTCAATAGTATGTCTTCCCAAGAACAGTGATACCATGGTTAAGGGTTTTGGAAATGGTCAATAGTATGTCTTCCCAAGAACAGTGATACCAACAAATACACACACACAGTACACTTAAGTGAATTTTGGTGATATTTTTCAGGGTCACTGTTGGTGGTAGGTTAAGGAATGGGAATAAATGATTGTCCCCACAAGAATAAAGAAGAGTGTGTGTGCACATATCTGTGTTTGACAGCAGTAAATAGGCTTTGTAACAAACTGAGGCATCTAATCAGATTCCAAAGCACCCCATCTGGGAGTCAATTTCATAATTCACTCAGCTAAAGCGAGCAGAGACCAGACAGCATCTCTCTCTTCAGACAGTTGGGGTAATGGCAGAGAGTTGGACTCAGGACCTGATCAAGGAACTCAAACACCAACTGAAGGTCACCACAACATGAACATGCCACATAAACTCTGTTCTGAAAAGGGCAGAGCCAAGGACTTACACTTACAGACTGCTTAAAAAATGTAGGGAACATTTAATCATAGTATAACACCAAATGTATTGACCTTCGGGGATATCGATCTGTCCAGTTAGGAACCATAAGTGGTTGTCAAGCAATGTCACCTGTTTTGGTGAAAATAAAAGTGACAACAGATGCACTGGAGAGACAACAGCAAGACAACCCCAAAAAAGGGAATGGTTTTACAAGTCAGGGCCACAGACAATTGCTCTCTCCTTATCCTTCCTGACTGATTCTCTTCTAGTTTTGCATTTTGCTAGTGTCCTTGTCACTACTGGTAGCATGAGGCGGTACCTGTAGCCCTTTAGTGGTGAGTCAGTGATGGTCTGGGAGGCATATACTCAGAGGGTCGCACAGACCTCCACGTGCTGGCCCACGGTACCCAGATTGCTGTTAGGGCTAAAATGCTCAGACCCATCGTCAGACCTTATGCTGGTGCAGTGGGCCCTGGGTTCCTCCTTTTGCAGGACAATGCCCGGCCTCATGTGGCCAGAGTGTGTAGGCAGTTTCTGGATGATGAAGGCATGGATGCCATGGACGGGACCTCAGGTTCCCCAGACCTGAATCCAATTGAGGATTTCTGGGGCATTATGTATCAGTGCATCTGATGCCACAGACTGTCTAGGAGCTCACTGATACCCTGGTCCATGTCTGGGAGATCCCCCAGGACACCATCCTCCGTCTCATCAGGAGCATGTCCAGACATTGTCAGGAATGCATACAGGCACTTGGTCATACCCACTACTGAGTCACATTATGAGATACCGTGAGGAAATTCATGCAAGTTGGAACAGCGTGTGAATTCAGTTGATTTTGCATTTTATATATTTTTGTACTCAATGAATTACAGTAAACATTTTGATCTTTAATATATTTCAACCATCGAGATCCGATGTGTAATTTAAGTGTTCACTTTATTATTTGGAACAGTGGAAATTTGCTAGCAAACTAAAAGTGTACCAACCAGTTTCTGTTTCATCTTCTTTGAAAGCGGTACTGTCTCCAGTGTAGCAAACACCACACTCACAGTCAATAGCCTTCAACAGTTCAAACATATCTGACGTTCTCATTCCCTCTCTCCCTCAGTGATCCTGTTCTGTATGGCAGCGCTCATCTTTCCCATCGGCTTCTACATCAACGAAGTGGGTGGCCAGCCGTACAAGCTGCCCAACAACACGGTGGTGGGTTCCTCCTACGTCCTGTTTGTCCTCTCCATCTTCTTCACCATAGTGGGACTTCTTTTCGCCGGCAAGGTGTGTCTGCCCGGCTGACTGCCGCCGCTGCTCTGCTGTCTGGACCTTAAACGGGGGCCGAGGAAAAGCATACAAAGGAGATAAATAAAACACACGAGGAGGACAAACAAAATGGATGACAGAAAAAGCAAAACACTGGCCACGAAGCAGGGATGGCGTGTCCCTGAAGGACGGGAGTGACGATATGGCGCTGGGATGGTTAACACTGAATAACGTTCAGATGGACATGGATGGACATTGATGCAGTAGAACTGACTCAAGGCACTCTGGGGGGCCAATAGGGCAATATAGCCATTCCCCCTCCCAGCCTTAGCTTATTTAAAACATGTTCTTCTAACGATGTTGTTGTTGCACTTTGGAGACCAATGTGGGGGACAGATGTCTGCTCCATGGGTGAGATGTGCTGGGGGAGTTTCTGACGATAATACAGAACGACAGCCGTCCGTAACCCAACGTCACCTTTTTACGAGGCTCACTGCTTCACCGTTCCCTATTACTCCCTCAGCAAGAAAACAAACCGCTACTGGCTTCTTGCGCTATTTCAGTTGTGTTTTCATTTTTTCCTATTTGTGTTTCTTTTTGGGGGAGGTGTGTTGCTTTTTCCTCTTTTTTCCCCTGAGGTGGTTTGAGGTGAAGTGAATTTCTGGAGCAGCTGGCTGAGTATGGGAATAGGCCTGGCATGGGACACACATCAGTCGAGGGTAGATGGGAACCAGGGGTTTGAGAGAGGATGTTGGTTAAGACAACATCCTTGGTGGCATCCTGGTTAGTCGTTCAAGAGCAGGTCCCTTAGGAAAAAGGAGGGTAGACTGCCACCTTAGCCTTTCCATCTTCATCGTTGACTCAACCCCAGCACCCAGACCCATGTGATCCTGAGGAGTTAGGCAGATGCAGGGTCCCAGCAAGAGCCTCTTTTTTTGGGAAGAAAGGGGAGGGTAGGACCCCTAGGTCATGTGGAACAAAGTTCTTTAACTGACCAGGCGCCACAAGTCGGTCAGGAACCTACCAGCTGCTTCAACAGGAGAGGGAAAAGGGAATGACGACTTACCGACCTGGATTATTAATGATTATTATTACTATTGGATAAGGCAGTAGTCATATTTGTTTTGTTTTTGCTTTGTTATCTAGACTAGGCACCTGGGACTGCAGGTCAAGTCCTTATGTGGGGCTGTGCCCCACTACTGTTCTGTGCCCGATGCTTGTGAACGCACACTACTGACTGACGTACCAAACACACACTCACACACCCATTCACACTCACCCACATTCACCAATGCACGCACATTCCCCAGTCCGTGCCCACACAAACACGTTTAGGGTTTTAGCAGTCCTAGAGATGTGCATTTCAGTCCCGCTTTTCTTTGTGTTGGTCTGTATGAGATGGATTGTTTTTTGATTATGCCATGACCTGTTTTTTTCTATTCACAATGCAGAATTTCTGTTTTAGGAAGCACTGTGCGTTTAACGATAATATAATAGCCTAAAGCAGAACAAGATGCACCACAAATGTAAAAAAACAACAAAAAAACAGAACTTCTTACCTCATTGTTTTTCTTTTTCTAACTTTTAACGTTACTATTATTGTTTTCTAAACCATGGCAATACTTGCCCTATAAGTTGTCTTGCCTTGATCAGACATCTAGGCATAGCGCTTATGATCAATGCAAATTATTTATCTTTCACTGAATAAAAAGAGAAAGAAATATTTCAGTCTGACGCACTCCATTCTTTACAAGGTTAATTCTGCATACTTGTTATCCGGAAGGCACAGATTTGGGCCTCAAGTGGTCGAGTTTACATATTCCTTGGTTGTTAATGGATCAGATTTTTGTTTGATTGGCTAGGTCTTAGCCTGGCTTTAGCCAATGATACTTGGTTGCCCTTATAGAAACCATTCTCAGATACAAGGCAAGGACAAATAACAGTAGTTTTCACTACATGCAGACATGTAAGAAACAGACTTATTTCCTATTGCATAACCTTTTTCTATGCTTGCACAATAAAAAATGACCCAGAAGACACTGGCAAATCAACGACAAAACAATGACACAACAACCACTCACCTGGTGTAAAGAATTCCACTGATGCATTTCTCACTTCACATTGAAACATACAGAGCTCTTACCTAGTGGGTGACACCAGTTATAAGGTGTTTCACTAGTTTTGTGAGGAATCCATTTATTGTTTTAGTTGCGAAAAATTGTTTTCAACTTGTAAATTAAGTTCAATTTGATGTTTTGTTTCTTCTGGTAAAATCTGGGGATGTGCGGTTTTCACATGGCCTTTCCCTCAACTTTTTATTACATTAAACATTTATCAACATAAGCAAATAAACTGACAAACCCACCAGTAGCCAGAGGCAACCCAGGTGGATCTCAGTTGAAGGGCTGTATATTGACATTCTGCCTGTAAAATGCTGAACAGTGCTTGCCATATTCACATTTAAATTGACTTCATCTTCCAATTAATTTTTCATTTGTGTTCATATGGCATTCATGTTTCTGTTCAGTTTCTGTTCTATTCGTGAGTCAGTGTGTGCCAACCATCCAATCGGTATTGGACAAAGATTTGCATCATGGAAATTATTTCGTTTTTCCTGCCGTCATTTACCGGTGAAAATTGTTGAAATTATGGGGGCCATTGGATTGGTCTGTAGTTAATTATTTACTATGTTACCTAGTGACAATGATGAACCACAATGACGATGTTTTTAGTGATTAGCTACAGGCAGTCAACCCAGGGGGGGTCAAGGCATCGACTGTGGGAGATGACGTTTTGTCGATGAAAATAGAAGAGTCGAATTTGGAGATGTAACCACAGCAAAATGATTATCTGATTATGTGGATGTGCACATTCACTGTTTACATGAGTTATTATTAGGGACATGAGTCACTGCCCCCGTCATCTGCCTGAGGACAATGAAGACACAGACTATGCAACTAAGACTGCAGTAAGCTCTATTGTTGTTATAGACAAGGCTCCTCCTCTGTCTAACTACAGTATCGATTATCTTGTCTGGCAGCCATCTAGAAGTAAATCAATTTCTGTGATGTGATCCATATTCTCCATCCTTTGATTAAATCCCAGTGAAGGGAAATAAAGTGCAAGATTAACCAAGGTGTTCTACCAGTGAAATGTTTGCACTCATCATTTTCCTGTGTTAAACCATGAGTGTCTTTAGCAATACCTGCTTCACTCCCTTGGATGCAGACACTTGCATCACACACAATTCATTTAGACTGCATCCCTATTGGCACCATGTGGTTAAGTGCACCACTTTTGAGCTTGAGATGGAAATAGTGTGCACTTGTGTGCTCCTGCTTGTGATTGTTTGTTCAAGGGTTTGTGTGTGTACATTACATGTGTATGTGGGTGTATTTGATTTTGAGAATTTGAGAATCCAAGATGAGTCTCCCAGCCAGATAAATTGGGCATCCCTATGGACCTTGGCTTCTAAACTGTGAGTTAGCAAAGAACTGATGAGCCTTGACAGATCTGAGAACACTGCTGGGTCTCCTGGTTGAATCCAGACGGTCAGAGCCTCTCTCTGGTCCCTTAGCTCGTCTGTGTCTAACCAATCCATCCATTAACCATAAAAATAGAATGCACTTGCCCCTTGTAGAAAATGTGTTTCTGGCTTTGCCACTCAGGATTGGAATTAGTCCTTGGTAAAATGGTTAGCAAAGGAGAAATCTTGATTTGCACTAACACCATTTTGCCTCAAGTTGTATTGAGTAAAGCAGCTGGGGAGTTGTTCAGAACAGAAAGTACTTCTCAATTAAAGAAGCCATCAACATTAAATAACAACACCACGGTAATAAGCTGATGGATTTGGCTTCTGAAATTCCTGGACATAGCCATGATTGCAAGGCCTGTCAATCCAAGATTTCAGAATAATTGTTTTAACAATCTTTATAGGCTATATGGGGCATTTCTAAGTTCACGTCTTCAAAAATCAATTGATGCATATTAATTAAATCAACAAATGAATTGTGCAACTCCCTTTTAAGATAACTTTATTGTAGATAGAGTTCATTATGAAATAGTGTTGCGGGTTTGACAAAGGCTAATCTCACATTGACCACTCAATCACAATTTAGAGCTCAATTATTTGGACTTGATTAATTGAGAGCTCAGAATGTAACCAAAGTGAAATCCTGCAATTTGATTGTCCTAAAGTCTCAACATTCAAACATCATAATCAGAGATGGGCAAAAATACATAATCATGTATTTTAAAATAATTAATTTTAAATTAATCAAAATAAACTACAAAATACAGCAGCCACACCACAAAATAAATGACTGTATTTTTGTAGTTTAAAAATACTTAAAATACTTTAACAAGGGAACATCACTTCGCCAACCTTCTTTCGGCCTATTTGATCTATCCCTTCACCAGTACACTGACTCAGCTGATTAAGTAGACAATATTTGATAGCAAAAAATTTTTATCTGCTAAACAAATCATGCGATAAATCTGACATATGCAACCAGTTAACAGATCAAATATTAACATATATCTGTGATCACCCAAATAAAGGTAAGTTTTAAAGTAACCAAAAGTTTAATGTTTAATTAACAGTTTGCAAATGACTCATAATTGTTTACTAATTTAGTTACTTGGTATTTGGTAATGAAGGGCCAACTTGGCATCAGCAACACTGACTCAATGACAAACATGTCATTCATAAGAAGACAACTGATGGCACCTTTATTCATAACAATTAGTTTCTAAGTAATTTATCATTTAATATCCTATAATAATAAATTGTGTCAGGCTGTCATTCACGCTATGGTATCCAAAATCATGATCCTTCTTGACAACTACTTCAATTATGGTGCAATCTTTTACAGACACTCATATCTTTGTGCACAACCTACAATGACATAGGCTGAAACTATCAAGCTAATGTTAACTGTGAGGGCTGCAACTCGGGTCAAATAGTTAGGTAGAACATTTAGAAAAATGGTAAACGATTTAGCCTAAATTACTCAAACGAACACCAAAATTTAACATGAACTGTAAACATTGTTGCAATTTATGCAAAAAATCAATGGAAAGCTGGCGAACTACACGCTTCTCACCTTAACCTTCTTCTTCGGGTATGGATACATTTTTTGTTCTGATCTCAACATGTCTGGGCAAATAACTGAGTAGGCACCAGTCAGTGCTAGCATTTTTATGATTTCATAATGTAGACTTCTCACAAAGTATTTGACAGTATTTTTAAACGAATTTATAGGAAGCAGTTGTCATCAACCCTATTAAAAACAAATTACAAAATGCTATTATCTTTTTTAAATACATGTATCATAAATATTGCCCATCCCTGTTCATAATCATGTGTCCTTTTTCACAGTGATTTATCTATAGCCAACCTTTTTCCATATGGTGTTACACTTTAAGTAGGAGCCAAAGTTGAGTTACCAATGCACAAAAAAAAAAAATAGAGCCATATCTTCTGCACATCTCCTTTCATTGAGTCATATCTTCTACCCCCAACAACTGACTTTAAGAAGGGACAGGTTGACAAAAAATGTATTTGGTGATGAAGCACCCATGATTATTTAATTTAGTAATGTATTAATTAATTAATAAATGTATTGATTCATTGGATACTGGGAGGATACATTTTCTTTATATTATTTCGCACTTCTCTGAGGAACGGACAAGTTATTTTAATAATGACATATGTATATAGATTGTGTGGAGTAGTCTGTGAAATATTACAGGCTATATGTTTAAAGTGCCTGTAGTATAAGTCTACACACACCTTCTACGCACAGACTCATACTTCTACGCAGAACAAATCTGCTTTAAAAAGAGTTCTATCCATTAATATTTGCACAACAGATTTACTGACCTGGAGCAATTCTGAGAAAAACAATCAATATGCATTGCCTAAAGAGCTGTGCAGAAAGAGTTGAATTCAACATGTTTGTCAGCTTTAATTGCTGCCAAAGATGCCCTAACCAAGTATTAATTTGGGGGTGTGAAGACACATAATCAAGACAAGTTTTTCATTACTGAAAGACATTCTATTTTAGATTTTCATTAATTGACAGAAATATATTTTTTTTAGAAAATGTTGAGCTGGTTTTGTATATCAATGAGACAAAAAATCCAATGTAATCCCTCCTCTAATTTAATTTGAAAGCAGCAAAATGTGTAAACTGTGCAAGGAATGTGTATACTTTCACTAGGCACAGTATGGATTTCCATTTTCTTTAAAAATATATTTATTTTCTTTATCTGATGATTATTTTTGTTTGTTTTATTTTTGGAAGCCCTTTTCAACAAATGTAAGTTATTGGGCACATTTAGTTAAATAAATCAACTGAAAGTAACTGATTGTTTTAATTCCTGCGCAGCTTTCTCATAAACACAACATGATATGGTATAGATTTTATTTATGATAAAGAGAAATGCATTGTTACATGCATATCCATTGTAGAAAAAACCTAGTCACTCAATTTGACTGGATTTGTTGAAAAATATTTATAGTCTGCATCAGTGATACACAACATTCTATAGACACCCAAGAGTCTCTTTAGTAATTACACTGACAGTGGCTGATCTTTAGGTTCATATGTTACGTGGGCAGGCAGTGTAAGAAAACAATCTCACTGCAAATAATATTTCATATGGAAAAATACATTAGTAAAGTTACAACTGAAATGCTACATTGTGTGTGTGGGGGGGGGGGGGTCTGCTAAATGGGTATATGTATAATTGGGTTAAGGCTTTCACATTGGTTGATTTTTGATGGATTGTTATGTCATTGTGCTGCCAAGTGCACTTACATGGAAACAAGTTTCCCATCTGCTCATTTGATGGCCTTCCAACTTTGATAATACCAGCTAGACCGTAACGGCCACTCTGGAGGAGAGGCCGTTACGAGAGGCAGAGAGGAGAGGTTACTGTAGAGAATTTGCCAGAAACATGTAACCTATGTTCACAAAGGACAATGTATAGCAAACACTGCAGGAATAGGACTATGATTTTATTTTTTTCAATAATTGTCCAAAGCAAAACCGCTATCTTCATTTCTCAACACCCACAGTGGCTGAACACCTTCCAGACACACAGTTGAGGAACTACAGACCCCTGGATAGAGAACATGTTGTGGTAAATCTGAAGAGCCTGATGGTAAGGGTACTGTTGTTAGGATATAAATCCCCTTTTCTTTCCCCTGACGTCTATAGACACCATAGCTCATTCGGGTCGGTTAATAGATATGCAATTAATTATTTTCTTTGTATATATATAATTGGGTTTTTTCAGTGTTACATTATTTACTTTTTTGTCTTGATCAGTGGCAAGAACTCCTTGTTTTTCAAACAATTTAGATTTTATGGCATCACTATAATATGTAAAAAAGTCTAAGGGGCCACTCTTGGGAGCTGTCAATGTTGCTAGCTTGCTTTGCATAAAAATAAAATGGACAGCAGAGATGGGAAGGTAGGCTTAATATAGAAATGAATGAAGCCACAATTATTAGCAACTGGTTCAAAATGCTAACCTGACATAACTTTTGGATTACTTGAATCACAAAAGAATTAGAATAATTCTAAAAGGATGTATGAAATGCATTTGGTGTATCATCATAGTCATGACGCAGTCAATCTCACACAGATGAACAAACTGCCTAAATGCTGAATGTGATGTGGGCTTCCACAATAGGCTACATTTACACAATCAACCACATTATAGCTCATATATTTATGAGCACATAATCCCTCTACCACCCAAAAAAGCACAAATAAGCTAAGTTTGGTGGCTAATTAGTAGTGATTTAAGATGTACTACTTCAAAACGTAGATGTCCTTATATTGGGCTGCCCGGGCTCTCACTGTCAATTCATAACAGGGACATAATGTATAGGCTTTAAACACGATCCCTCTGTCTTTATTTTTTTAATCTAATGAATGTGAAAATGTTATTAGATTTTGAAAGTGTGTTGCTGATCAAGACGTTACCTGACGATTTGAGCTGCCACTCTGCTGATCCCCCCCGGTTGTCCCTGACCTTGTCCATCTGGTCATGCATCCGATCTGGACTAGGTTTAAATAGACTGGACTCAGCCCACATGCATTTATCAATTATTACAATATGGACTCTTAATATGTTCACCTGACACAGCCAGAAGAGGACTGGTAAACTGATATTCAACACTACAGTTGTTTGCTCCTTGGGGTTTAAGACCGGGTGTTTTTGTAAAAGCACTTTGTGACAACTGCTCATGTAAAAAGGGCTTTTTAAAATACATTTGATTGATTGATTGATTGAATGGCCCTCCAATTTGTAATTACTTGTGCTAGTAAACACGATGATCACCCATAAGCACGTTTTATTCCCAACGGGTGGCCACTAATGTCACTTATAATAACACATTAATTTTAAAACTGCATTTATATTTTTGAAAACAACTAGAAAACAAAAAGCAAGCAATTATAATGGAGTATGATCAATATTCGTTTACAAGCTTAATAGCTGTTAGCCTTCTTATAGATTTATGTTGACTGATACCACTTAATAGCCATCAGCTAATTGATTGTATCTCAAACCGTCTCTAACAGTGTCTTCATCCAACATGTATAACTCCTAAATGTCTATCTCCCATTTGGAAATAAACGTACTATCCTGTAGCATCAGGATAGACGGCCAGCTCTCGACCTAATGCAGAATTCCTAACAGTGGTGGTCGATTTATCATTTTTGAAGGCGTAAAAACTGAGTCCTCCGCGTAAAGGTGATAGCAAATAACGACTCCACATGTGGTATTGAACCGAGCTATTTTTCTCAGAGTTTCTGACTCGCCATTCCGAGTACAAGTAAATTCCCAAGGGTTACCTGCGATAACTCCAATCGTACATCCACGCCATCATCTGCAGGCGTCTTCTACAGGCCCCTAGCCTGCTCTCAAACATGCGCCCTCTTGCGCCCTAATCCGAAATGGCAACAATCACCTTGGAGATAAGAAACATTGAAGAGGCGCGCTACGGACGGTCTCTGCTTCCTCCGTCGACACGGAAACGAAACGAAGAGATTTGTGAACTCTTGGAAAAACAGACAATTGCATGAACTGGGATACTGCACCTGTCTCACACACGTATTTGCGCCATCTTAATGTCATGAGTAGAAGTCGCTCAGAAGGTCAACATGTTCTTGATCACTGCAAGCCAAGGTATAACGCTCTGGTGAAATTGTTTGCCATTACAAATGACACGACTCTGACATTCTGTAGAATCCGATTGACATAATAATCAAATTTAATCGTATTTTTTCGAAAGCTCACTGGCAAGTAGCAACTTGGTTAAATTATCTTAGGTGAATGGATACACAGGGGTGGATGTTATAGGCCACATCAATGGGTATAATGGTGGCATATTTAAATATGAACAACATTTTACAGCATGCATTTGTAGGAGTTTGACTCTATTGGATGTTATATTTCACCTTCCTCTGCCATAAAGTCTACAGTCTCCCTCAGTCCTGTATCCTCTATCGCTGTTCTTCATTGTAAGGCCTGCAGGCCGCAGATGACACCTAGTGGGGCCCACTTTGAAGAAATCAAGCGGGTCAAATGTTGTATGTATTTATCATCAGAGATGATACCTCCACCATCATGTTAATAATCCTGCATTATTAAAATGATGGACCACACACACTCCAAAGGTTTTGCACAGGGTATTTTATGGTGTTGCTGTTTTTCCACTGGTGAACAGGTGTGAAACGGATGTTTCCGGGAGTTCCCCCATAGATGTCTGCCCTTCCTGGGAAGATGTTTCTCTGTCTGGCGGTTACACAGAAAGTAGTGAACTGGTAACTCATTTTAACCAAACATAGAACTTACTGGTGAGCTTGTGACTGTTTTGAAAAATTAACTATATCTCTATAAGGGCAAGGTGGATAAATAATTAGAGAAATGTGTCCAGTGAAATTGTAGAATTACCTTATGTGACATTTTTCCAATCAGTCATTAAGAGTACAGATCATCAGTTTGATGGTAAATCCGAGTGATCTTTCATGTTCATTTCTCCTGCCTGTGCCATTAATACCTGTATTCCATATCCATTTGTCTGTCTGTTATTCTGTTGATGCTCTTTGGTGGGGATGTTTGTTGGTGTAACTCAAAATGTTTTATTAGTCCTGATGTTTACTTTCATGATCTAGTACAGGACCATGAGTACTGTAATTTTTTAGTCTGTAATGCAGAATCGT